>QODF01000021.1:225408-249675 GCA_024372805.1 Oostethus manadensis
CTTCTGAATCACTCTTAGTCTGGCTCGTCACCTAGAACCTGTTTGCCTTGGGAGACCCTACCAGGGGCATAAAGCCCCCGACAACATAGCTCCTAGGATCACTCGGGCACTCAAACCCCTCCACCGCGGTAAGGTGGTGATCTTTGACTAATAGTTAACTATTTTTTATGAGCAGAAACATTTAAATATGACAAACATGCAAAAGAATAAAAAGTCAGGAAGGGGGCAAACAGTTTTTCACACTACTGTATGTGCTTGGTGGCATGATAGTGATAGTACCTCCTGTCCAGCACCCGTGCTAAGAGCTACATTTAAACATAGCTACTACATAGTCACTGCAAGCAGGAATCGTGTGATCAGGTATTTACTAGTCACCCTGGCAGAAGGACCCGCCCACAGCAAAGGCTGTAGGTGGGTCCATGAATTGACATTGCTTTTTCCATTTCAGGCAACCAGGAAATTCAACCAAGGAAAAGCAAATGAAAAGGACAAAGACAATACATAAAATGCAATGACAAAATGGAAAAAGCAGAAACATGCATGGAATAATAAATAATGGACAGTTATGTAATTACAATATGACTACATTTATATGTTTTTGTATTATTTATTACCTTTATATTTCCACGTGTATTTCCATTTAATTTGGCACTCCTGTGATTCCATAGTTTACTGGTGGATATTGAGAGAATACTTTATTTTATCGTGTTTTTCTTCCAACAATGATTGGTGTCATGAACACTTTTAAGACAACCTGAACAGTCAGGTGCTATCGAGCAATGTCCTGGGAATACAGTGACTTGGCTGAATGAGAACATTTTCAGATATGTAATATTTTCACTAAGTTGTAATTAATTTAGACAACTGACATTAATTACACAAACTATAATATTGTTTGGCTATTCTGTATTATTTGTTATAGGCTTAACTTAAGGCGGAACGCCCACCGGTGACAAACCGACTAATCACATCGTTTTAATTGACCTCGTGACTCACCACTGGCCAATCGGATTGTTCAATACTTAGCAGGCCGGAAGTACAGTCTTCGGTTAATGATTTGCTCCTTACTATTGTTAAAGGTCAAATATAAGAAAGGTATGTCGACGTAAATGTTGGTTTGCGTATTGATAACAACCATTGGGTGCCGTTTGTCTTTAAGATCCTCCACAGCAAACCGCGTTTACAATCGCTTTCTTTAAAGCCGTTGCTTCAGGCAAACATTATTCCACATCATATGTTCACACATTATAAACCGCAGTTTCCTTCTTCAAATTAGATACCACAATACCATTTGTTTTGGTTAAATGCTATGCCGGGTGTTCCCGAGTGAGCGTTGGAGGAAGCGAAAGTTCTGTTAATTATTGTTACTTGCTCTGCCAAACTACTTATTTTGGAAAGTTTAAACATGGCGAATTGCGTGAGAGTGGAAATGGCTTGACATCACGTCGAGTAAAATCGCATGAGTTATGTATTTCAGACGAGATGTAGGGGTCATCTTAACGCGACAGATTGTAAACAGCGCACAGGATTGCTGGTGGTGGTGGTGGGGGTGACTAGTCAACTCATCCGTCCCCCAGGAGGCTCTGCTTCCAAGGCCCCCTTTGTTCCATGTCGCCGGTGTGGGTCGAGTCTACCCCATCACATTCACACATCGTTAGAAGAACCGACGGAAGGCAGACTAAAAGACATCTCCTAGGAGGTGATACAAAACTGGGGGACCCTTTCAGAAGATACGAGTACAAAAGAAAAGTTGTTTCTGATGCGTTCGACGTCGTGGGGAAAATCAAACATTCGGCGCTGTTTTTGTTCAATGCGCTGGCTTAAACGGAACCGGCAAGCTACGTGCTAAAGCAGCATTGGTCCGGTACTTTAGTGACATCGTCTGCGGGATCCACGGCACGCGGACTCTCCCCTTCCGAGCCCCGCCATCATACGTCTTTGCATCCCAGGGAGTGGCAACCTTCTAATCCTCCCTTCCTCGTAGGGATTTTTGCACAGCCGTTCGGACGCTGCAGTGTGAGTATTTGCCTGTGTGATTGTTCAATAAGAAGTGGGAGTCTTTTTTGGGGTTTTGCTTCTTTAGCGTAGATGTTGCGGCAGTCGCTACAACAATAGAGCAAACTGGATGCATTTGTGGAGGTGCGCATTATCATCCCCCCACACTCCTCAACCCCCTCGACTTCGGCACTATCAGGTGGAGGCTACAGAATCAGGCCTGAAACATGCAGATGCATTACATTTGTAAGAAATGCCATCATCCACGACCTGTTTAATTACCCCTTAATGCTCATAAGCAATCGTGACGATGAACTAGCCGTGGGCTGATGAGACGCAATCTAGTTTAAAGCAAGATAGATGTATGGTTCATTCTGGGTTTAGCTACTTAAAATCATCTTTTCAATTTGGATCAACACAGGACATTAGGAACAACTGGACAAACCCTGTAAAAACTGCCTTTAGTAAGATAACAGACCTCAATTTTGACTTTATGGCACCCACAGAGAGATATTTGTTTTAACAACATCTGTATTAATGCGGTTGTAGTTGGGGAGGATCTACACAGCATCATTGTGAGAGCTGAATGTCATTGAAATTGATAAACTGCGATAAATTAGTAGATTATACAGTAATGGCAAAGAAATATATTGTCGGGAGTGAAGAAACTAGCAAATAGCAGCATTAAGATGTGTCTATGCCAAAACGCAGTGAAATAAATGAATTGTTGCAGCTCAAAAAATGTATACGAGCTGTCAAAGTCTTTATGTTCCAAACTAATTAAATACTAAAATAAGTTGTAATACTATGAGAAACCAAACTAATTTTACAAGAACACTTGTATTTATAAAAGTAAAAGCTTGTCATATCGCAAAAAAGTGCTAAAGTTAATAAGTTATGAGAAAAAAATGTAGTCATACAAGAAGGCTGAAAACTAACAAGAATAAAGTTGTAATGAATCAAGTCGTCACATCTGAAAAATTATGAGACAAATGCTTTAATATTACATAAATAATAGCAATGGCCAAACATAACAAGAATAAAGCCAGAAATGTTACAAATATATGTAAAAGTCATTATATCAGAAGAAAAAGTGGCAAGGTAACAAGAATTAAATCGATAAAAGATTAATGTTGTTAAACTTAAGTTGTCATAAAAGTATTAAGTAATTTAGTAAAGATGTGAGGAAAAAGTGTAGGCCAAAAAGTTGTACCGAGGAAAACGTTTCATTTTTTAAAAACACAAATGAATTTGAAACAGGTAAACATATCATATCAACATATCAACTATCAACACATCAGATATGGGAACAAAGCAGTAAGAAAAAAATTCTGCAATATCGTAAATGTATACCTGTACCTGTAAGATTATTTTCAGAATATTAAAAGTTTATTCTAGTAAAAAATGAGGGAACGTTACAATTTATTCTTGAAATACAGTTGCCTTTTTCATTTAGTGTCTTTCAACCAAATTTATTGTTGTTCTTTGACTTAGTTTATGTGTTACTATGACTCTGCTTATCTTTGGTGGTTGTTACTTTTACTGTTTAAGGAGTAAAACATGAAGAGAGAAAGCTGCCACCTCATCCTCGCTTAGTGCCTGACCCACAAGCCTTCACTAACTCTCAGGTTGTTGGCCATCTCCCCTGGGACTTTTAACGATGAACATGCTCAAGACCAGCGGCCTGAAAATCCCTGGTCGTGGGCCCAAGCATTCCAGTCCGATGGGAAGGACTTCGACAGGCGGAACTTCCAGCTCCCCGGTTCCCCCTAAAGACAGTAAGTCATGCCTCCTTCTGTAGAAAAAAAATTAGTTATTCCTGCCCGTCCCGGGAAGTGGCCTAGACTGTTTCTCTGTGTGACTCACCACAGCGCAGCTGTGAAATGACATAATGTGCACACAAACGCAAAATAGCACAGCAGCAGGTCCAGTAGATAATGTCATGGGAAGAGAAATAATCTGTCACAGGGTACTGACCACACAAGGACGTTCCTGGTTTTTTTCTGGCAGGTTGGGAAAAGATCAGTAAATAGTCACATCTACGCGGGAATGTTTTCAGGTCGGATCGCTGGGTTAAAACGATGTAATACACCGGTAATGGCACTGTAAGCAGACACACCGATAGAACCACGTGGCACACCAAAACTATACAAAAAAGAACAAGAGCGACAGCATGCACATTAAGAAGGTGTTTTTTCAAAAGTGGCTCAACCAACCCAGGCTTCTTGCTCAAGAACAGAATTAAACGGTACTGCAATGGTGGTTATTAGCTTACTTTGTCAAGTAGTCCGCGGCTTTGTGCTCAGTGCACGTTCACATAAGTTTGACATCATATTATCCTACATTCGTGTAAAAATTAGGCAATCCCAGCCAGTGTATTTTACACAAAATGAGTAAGTAAGTGCATTATGAGGCGTTCTAAAAGCAACACTGTCACCGCCAAGAGAACAAGGGAGGACAACTGTCTTTTCATTTTTGAACGATGTCTGTATTGTTTTCATATTTTACTGACCTCAATTGTAGAATTGGTGTGTGTTTTCTTGTGTGCACAGGCTATTTTTCTTTATTGTGTCGGGATGAACACTCAAATCTACTGTCTCTGTAGACTGACAATAAAGACTTTTTTGATGGCCACTGTCCGGTCTCCGGTCATAGGTCTGCTCGAATTATTCTTGCTGCCAGGTCCACCTTGTTCTCAAAAAATAGTGATGCCATCTCTGAATTAGTTCAACAGTGAAACAATGGCATGTTCAAATCCCATTTAAAGCTGAAAGACGATCCGTCTTTCTATAACCGTTCCGTTCTATAACCTAGTGTGAGTTTAGCCTTCGCTGAGCAGGCAAGCTTGGCTTTACACTCAACACACCTTTGTATACCCCATAAGTACTGTATACCCCTTAAGTCCATTGTATTGTGCTGTGTGGATGAAAGGTTGAAACGATACCTTCCCCTTTCATCCTGAACATTTCCCCGTGTAGACGACCCCTAAAACTTTTACTAATTGTATTGCCAATGATTGGATATAACAATTTAATATTACCGGACATACAAGCAAAAAATAAGTGAAAACATATTAAAACAGTAATATAGTCAGCGGCAATAGTCTTAAATTTAATGATGAAGGCGTAACACAAGGGTGATTCATTAGTGCAGGGGTGGGCAAAACTGACTAAACAAAATCTACTGGGCGGCCAGACTATATATTTAATACAGGGCATACAATTTACGCTCATAATTCTAACAATCCACCTGAAATTATTCGTGGTATTTTATTTATAAAAGTAATATACAATTATCTTTATGTTTTTGTGTCTGTGTTTTGCAGTTTTGTTTTTTTATTAATTAAAAAAACACCTGGAAAATACATGAGTAAAGGATGTGTGATATACAATATGAACTATGAACGATAAAACATCGATATATTTAGGATTATGTTAATGTCCCTCTTTTTTTACTTCACACACTGGGGTAGGTTTGTTGTTGTTGTGTGTCACATATGCACCATGGGTGCATATGTTTTTTTAGCACCATGGGTAGATGCAGTTGTCTGGATTGCTGCATGTGAAAAGCTACTTAAACCATCAAAAGTTTGTCTCATGTTGACTCTTGACAACTTGCAAGTTATGTTACCATTTTGTATGTTAAAAGTTTATATAACACTTTGGAAGCATCTGGCGGGCCGGATGTGGCCCCCCAGGCCGTAGTTTGCCCACCCCCGTATTAGTGCTTGCCTTTACTGTCACACAAAAAGACAACATAGAGTACAACAAAAACGCTAGCTTCACTTTGATAACAAATGACGACATGTATGAAATTCACTTATTTCACGTAAATTTCGATGATTATTGTTCTTTTGCCACATGAGTATAAAAAATAAGTTAACTGCTGCAAGAGGCAAGAAATGCTGCTTTAAGTGTCCACATGCATGCTGGAGTTTGTTAATTTCACTTAAATTCCAAAGTTTCTTTTACTCTTGACACCCTTTGTTGAGGCCACACTTACTTTTGGAGTAATCGTGAATAAAAAGCCAAAAACACATTGCAGTGGTAGTCCTCCAAAGTTCATTAAAACATCTTGCTTGCTATGATTTCCGAAAAATCTAAAACCTATACCTCAAACTCTGTGTACAAATATGTTTACTGCTGATATTAAAATGCAAACAACTAAAGAGTCAAGTCTTTAATGACACGAAAGAAGAGGTTCTTCATTTAATCATGTTACGTTTTTACTAAATTACACAAAAGTTAGCCACTGTAAAATTTAAAAAAACAACTTTACAAACCAAACATTCTAAATACTATAGCCAGATCTTCACCAATTATTTAATGAAACGCCCCTGAGTATGTGCAATGCCTATAAAGTTTTATGAAAATTTGTGTATAGTGCCTTGTGAAAGTATTCGGCCCCCTTGAACTTTGCGACCTTTTGCCACATTTCAGGCTTCAAACAAAGATAAAACTAAGTTTTTGTGAAGAATCAACAAAAAGTGGGACAATCATGAAGTCGAACGAAATTTATTAAATATTTAAATTTTTAACAAAAAAGACGGAAAAATTTAGCGTGCAAAATTATTCAGTCCCTTTAAGTTAATACTTTGTAGCGCCACCTTTTGCTGCGATTACAGCTGTAAGTCGCTTGGGGTATGTCTATCAGTTTTTGCACATCGAGAGACTGGAATTTTTGCCCATTCCTCCTTGCAAAACAGTCCGAGCTCAGTGAGGTTGGATGGAGAGCGTTTTTGAACAGCAGTTTTCAGTTCTTTCCACAGATTCTCGATGGGATTCAGGTCTGGACTTTGACTTGGCCATTCTAACACCTGGATATGTTTATTTGTGAACCATTCAATTGTAGATTTTGCTTTATGTTTTGGATCATTGTCTTGTTGGAAGACAAATCTCCATCCCAGTCTCAGGTCTTTTGCAGACTCAATCAGGTTTTTTTCTATAAGGTCCTGTATTTGACTCAATTCATCTTCCCATCATCCATTGTTTGACAGTGGGGATGGTGTGTTCAGGGTGGTGAGCTGTATTGCTTTTACGCAACGTTTTGCATTGTTGCCAAAAAATTAGATTTTGGTTTCATCTGACCAGAGCACCTTCTTCTGTGGCAAACTTTAAATTACACTTTTATGGATATCTTTAAGAAATGGCTTTCTTCTTGCCACTCTTCCATGAAAGCCAGATTTGTGCAGTATACGACTGATTGTTGTCCGATGGACAGAGTCTCCCACCTCAGCTGTAGATCTCTGCAGTTCATCCAGAGTGATCATGGGCATCTTGGCTGCATCTCTGATCAGTCTTCTCCTTGTATGAGCTGAAAGTTTAGAAGGACGACCAGGTCTTGGTAGATTTGCAGTGGTCTGATACTCCTTCCATTTTAATATTATCGCTTGCACAGTGCTCCTTGGAATGTTTAGAGCTTGAGAAATCTTTTGTATCCAAATCCAGCTTTAAACTTCTCCACAAAAGTATCTCGGACCTGGCTGGTGTGTTCCTTGTTCTTCATGGTGCTCTCTGCGCTTTCAACGGACCTCTGAGACTATCACAGTGCAGGTGCAATTATACAGAGACATGATTACACACAGGTGGATTCCATTCATCATCCTTAGTCATTTAGGTCAACATTTGATCGTTCAGAGATCCTCACTGAACTTCTGGAGAGAGTTTGCTGCACTGATGGTAAAGGGCCTGAATAATTTTGCATGCCCAATTTTTCCATCTTTTATTTATTAAAAAAGTTTAAAATATCCAATAAATTTTGTTCTACTTAATGATTGTGTCCCACTTGTTGATTCTTCACAAAAAATTACAGTTTTATATCTTTGTTTGAAGCCTGAAATGTGGCAAAAGGTCGCAAAGTTCAAGGGTGCTGAATACTTTCACAAAGCACTGTAATTCTTCTAACTGCTAGATGCTCACCTAGCCTGACATAATGTAGCAGGACTTCGGCTCCATGTGACTAAAATACAACCTCTGCCTGCTAAAAGTAAAGACAGCCCTGTGTCAGTCATGTTTGTGCTGAAATACAGTGTGTTAGCATCTTACTTTACATGGCAAGTTGTCGTGGTTCATCTTAACATTGGACTCATGTAATAAGAACAAAGACCTGTTGACATAAATGTCGTCACACAAAACATTGCCATGTTTAGTTCAATTAATAATATAAAGCTTGGCATTTAAGTATTTAATAGGCACCACAATTAAAATTATGGCTTTACATGCATAAAACAATTCTAAATGCATATAAACAATGAATGAAATGGATAAATTTACATTTAACAAGTTTTCCCTTAAGATTTTTTGAAGCTATGGTGGTGAGCTGCATTGGGCTGCCGCCGCTGTGTTGTGCTGCTGCTGCATCTGCAATTTTTGGGGGGACTTATTTATTATTCATTCATTCATTCATTCATTTTCTATACCGCTTATCCTCATTAGGGTTGCGGGGATGCTGGAGCCTATCCCAGCAGACTTTGGGCGAAGGGCGGGGTACACCCTGGACTGGTCGCCAGTCAATCGCAGACTTATTTATTTATTAATTTATTTATTTAACTTTTCTCAACAACTAGCGGAACTTGACTGAAGAACATTGCATAAGTGTTAATTTAATGTCAAAATGTTGAGGCTCCTTTTGTTACCTGACCTACTTAGTACAGTAGTACAATGTGACAAATACAAAGGTAGGTACAGTTTACACTATTTGACACAAACCTAAATGTAATTTGATGCTTGCTTTAGAGTAATGCAAATACATTGGAAATTAATTGTTCAATACTATATTTAGTTCAAAGTAACACAAATAACAAAGTAACAATTTTAATATTTTTGTTATAGAAATGTGTCCTGGGTTATGATAGCACAGGTCTATCCAATTTGCAGCACCGTTAAATCACTTTTCAGCTATTAAATCAACTTTCAGAAAAAGAAAGGCAAGGTGATCTATTAGTGTTTTATGTGACTGCCAACATTTAAATTACACTATATTTACAAACACATATACACTCGTGTGCTCGTTTGTCATTAAATACAGGCGTCAATTTTGAAGAGAACACAAAAATACCAAGACCCCTGTGATAGCATCACTGTCTAAAGCTGGACACACTACATTCTAGTCAACAACTTTCACACTCAACAAGGGTTTTGAAGACACGCCATAAGTATGACCATTACAACAAGAGAACAAGATTAAGTGAAGTGATGAAGATCGACGTATCCCATAAATGTGAATAGCCATTTGTAGAGCTAGCTAGATATACGCCAAAAATGGTAATAAGATCTGAATGTGAGCGATCACGCAGGCTGACATAGATAGGCTTAGCAACAAAGTGGAAGTGACACAAGACGTGTGCCAGCAAGCATTGTTGTCAACTTTTCTGTCAGCTATTGTTTAAAGCCCCATCCAGAGGAAGATGATCCGAGGCCAAAACACAGACATACTTTATCAAACTGGCACATCATCCAGACTATGCCAGCAGGGTCTGTAAACGAACACTTTTGAAATCGGGTCCCGGAGTGGAAAGATTTGAAGACGCTGTTTTTGCAGACTTTGCTGATGATACAATCATCTACTTTGAATTTGATGTTATAAAATTCTGTAGAAAAAAGCATAGCCCCTTAGGAGAGACAAAGAAAGTGAGTAAATACACCGTAATTACATTTAGAACCAAATTAGATATTTGGTTTTGTTAATTTAAAATTGGCCATAAATTCATCCAGTAAAATAACTTTAATACAGTGGTTTTCAAACTGGGGGTTGTTCCTCCAAGGGGGGGCCCGGCATTATGACAGGGGGTATAGGCCTCCATAGGCCTAGCCCTCTCAAAGTTCCCCAATCACATGTTGGCTATTGAGAACTTTTTAATTTAGCACAATTGAACAGCGAATAACAGATTATGCTGTGTATATTCTTTGGCTCACATTGATGTGACTTTGTGTGGTTCGTGAGTAGCACACTTCTGGTGTAATGCTTCTTCTGTGAGCAACTGAGCTTCATTTAAAAAAATAAAGAGTAGGAATAGACTAACAATAGATTTAACACAATAAACACACCCTGCTCTTTTGTTATTTATGGATGGATGGCGCCATTTCATAAAACATGCCCGACCGGGCCCATGGTTGCAGGCCCGGCCACCAGACGCTCGCCATCAAGCCCCACCTCTAGGCCGGGCTCCAGTGGGGGGCCCGGTGACCCGCGTCTGAGAGAGGGAAATCAAAGTCTATTATTATTGTGCATCATTGGGGTCTATTGAGCCACTCTTTGTCTGCCAGATGCCAGATGAGGTGGCTCGGGCATCTGGTTAGGATGCCTCCCAAACGCCTTCAGGGCACGTCCAACCGGTAGGAGGCCTCCAGGAAGACCCAGGACACGTTGGAGAGACTATGTCTCTCAGCTGGCCTGGGAACGCCTGGGCATCCGCTGGGAAGAGCTGGACGAAGTTTGGGCTTCTCTGCTTAGGTTGCTGCCCCCACGACCCGACCTCGGATAAGCGGAAGAAAATGGATGGATGGAATAAAGACACTCGTATTTAGTAACATATATTTGTAATAATAAAATGTAATATAATATGTATATGTAATATGAATAAACAAAGACTATGCATAACAGGGATGAAATCTGAAGCAACTTTGTGTAAAAGACGGATTGCCAAGCTCATGGTCTGGCCCTTGTCACTTGTGTTTACATGTGAGATGAACTTGTACTGTATTACCCAGTTCATTATGATCCTTTTTGCAATTCCCGGTACATAATCAAAGATATTAATACGTTTGATTAAGCGTTTATTTACAATTAACCACACCCATATCAGATCCACTGGCCACCAATGAGGAGGAGGACAAAGGGGCGGCGATAGGAACATAGGAGGTGGTGGAAATGGCACGACAGAGGCGGACGGGACAGTCAGCATAGATCAAAATGTATGTGCTGATTCAGATAGTTACTTTAAAGAGTGGTGGTTGTGATTAATAAATGTATTCAAATGTGCCTGACATTGTGTTAACCGACCTCTGGGGTTTTGGTGACGTGTGCACACTCAGCCAAATTGCCACAAGACCGGCTGCGATTCGCCTTGTGCCGAGAGTAGACCAGGTTGGAGCCGACGAGCTTTCAGCGCACCTACGGGGAAGCCTTTTGGCACGAAATTGTCACTACTCCAGGCTGAATCAGTTGGCACCTCCCCCTGCTGCGCCGCCACACCCATCGTAGTGCACCTCGGTCTACCAAATTACCAAATTGGTTGCGCGTGGTGTTACGCCGGACAAAATTATCACTGCGCAGCCTGCGGCAAGCTGCGCAACTCACGGAATTGGAGTGCATTGAGTCACTTTCACATTTACAGTATATTGGGCACACTAAACAGACAGATGATATGAAGCATGATGTTTCATTACACATAGTAGGTGGAGCCTGGAGGCGAAGACTACCTTTCACCAAAATTCAGACAGCCATAACTTCACTTCATATTATCAGAACTCCTTCAAAACCGACATAAGGGTTATGGGTTTGGATCTGATTATGACTAGATTTTGATATTTACTCCAATGTCACCACCAATTCGTGAGGAAAGAGGTACTCGAACGTTACCTTGTGTTTCGGGTACTATTAGATTTTGTTAAAAGATATTGTTAAAATAGAAGGTCATTACTCATAACTGTAGAAGGCCAAGATAACATGCTGTCTATTAATCTCCTTGAAGTATGTACTAACTCTATGATCATTTATTTAACATTGGCATGGTAATTCACACATTTATGTAATATGGTCTTTGCATCTCAGTGCATTATATTAAGAATAGAATAGGACTATCATACCTCATTCACACATGTAGAGTACATATATTGCTTATATATGATGTCCTATTAGAAGCATCATTTACTTGCTTGATTATGGCCACTACCATTATTATCACTATTATGTTCATACATAACAACCTAAATCCTGATTTCAGGTCTATAGACTAAATTGATCTTAAACAGAGGGTAAAGGTGTTGATGGTAATAATTTATCACATGAAAGATATATATAATGTCATTACTATGTTGTCTTTTCTTGATTTTTCCTCATACAATAAAATCAGCAGATCAGGGCAGACATGTGGAGGTTCTTTTGCAGGAGATCATCGACCTCGCAGTAGACATCGCAAACCTTGTCTCTTTTAATGCACAGGATAGGACACATCCAATAACATCCCTACAATAGGACAGACAAGTGGAGACTCGGTTGCAATAATTCGTCCATCTCCTAGCAAAAGACCTCCGAAATCTTGTCTTTTTAATGCACAGTATAGGACACTTGGCCAGGAGCGTTGGTGTTGCTAGAGCGCAGTCCCTCTCTGGCAACAGTTCCACAAAGCTCTTGGCCTCTCTTCATGCAGGAGACGTGCTATCCAAACTAATTATTATTGCCATCAAATTGATTACTATTATATCCTTTAATGAAATATCTCTGTATGCATAAAAAATGTATGTGTGTGTATTAATGAGTGCATGGGTATGTGTACATACTGTATGTGTGTATATATGCTGTATATTTACTGTATAGTAAACCCAGGAATTATCTTTAATAGGTGTTATCTTGATATGTAATGATGGTATAATAATGAGTAATGTCACAAGCTGTACAAGGTATAACACAAAACATTGTTCCTGTTTATAGGTGTATGTTCATTATGTTCTGTCCTGCTTGTTTTGTGTGGCTCGAAACAAACAAACAAACAATCTATTTTATTTTGTTGTTTGTTTAATTAATTTTTTAAAGTTATTGATTTGCAATGTTATTTTTTATTATTTTTATTATTATGCCATATATTACCATTACAATCATGAAAACATGATATTAATATTGTTTATTGGCAATAGTCCATCCGTCCATTTTCTTCCGCTTATCCGAGGTCGGGTCGCGGGGGCAGCAGCCTAAGCAGGGAAGCCCAGACGTCCCTCTCCTCGGCCACTTCGTCCAGCTTTTCCTGGCAGATGCCGAGGTGTTCCCAGCCCAGCTGAAAGACATAGTGTCTCCAGCATGTCCTGGGTCTTCCCCGAGGCCACGATGGTTATTGTCGCGTGATATGTAAGATTCTGCAGACACAAGTTGCATTTCACTTTCTGGAGTCAACCTTAACCTTTTTAAAATACTTTTATACTTGGGATGATTTTTTCTAGTGGCAGTTAGGCAATAAGCCCTTCGGTGTTGACGGTCTTTTTAGCGTTGAAAGCTACTGCTCACTTCAGCTCCTCTGAATTGAAAGTGGGTGATTTTATTATGTGTAAGTGTATAAGTGTAAAGTATACATTAGTGTTCAAAATATTAACAGTGCAGTGCGACTAACCAGATTAATCACTGTTATTAGTATATCTTTATATACATGCCAAACAAGTTACCAGTAGGTGCAGTGGATTCTCAGAAAACAAACTAGACCCAACATTTATGATATGCACACTCTGTTGTGGCTGTGCAATTAGTTGAAAGGGGGTGTTCAAAAAATAACAGTGTGCCATTCAAGCAGTGATCAGTGATAAATTATATGAAAAAACAGGTGTGAATCAGGTGACCCATATTTAATGATACAACCAGCACTTGTTGAACATGTATTTCTCTTTGAAAGCCAGTGTACCTTGAATAAAATGCTGAAGAGGGAAAAACTTATTAAGAAGTGCAAAAAATGTTTGGCTGTTCAGCTAAAATGATCTCAAATGCATTAAAATGGAGAGCAAAACCAGAGACGTGGCAGAAAATGGAAGACAACTATCAAAATGGATCAAAAAATAACCAGAATGGCAAAAGATCAGCCAATGATCACCTCAAAGTACTGTGACAGTTAGAAGACGTCTGTGTGAAGTTAATCTATTTACAACAATCCCCCGAAAAGTCCCTCTGTTTAAAAAAAAAAACAAAAAAAAACGACAATTTAGCAGAAGAGGTTTCAATTTGCCAAAGAACACCTCAATTGACCCCTTAGAGAAATAGAGGAACATTTTGTGGACTGATGAAAGTAAAATTGTTCTTTTTGGGTCTAATGGCCGCAGACAGTTTGTGAGATGACCCCTAAACTCTGATTTCAAGCCAAAGTACAGTGAAGACAGTGAAGCATGGTGGTGTAAGCAACATGATATGGGCATGTTTCTCCTACTATGGTGTTCAGCCTATTTATTGCATAGCAGGGATGATGGATCAGTTTGCATATGTCAAAATACTTGAAGAGGTCATGTTGCCCTTGAAATGGGTGTTTCAACAAAACAATGACCCCAAACACACTAGTAAATCAGCAAAATCTTGTTATTTTGTTATGTTATGTTATGGAGTGGCTAGCCTAATCCCCGGACCAAATCCAATGGCGAACTTGTGGGGTGACATCAAAAATGCAGCTTCTAAAGCAAAACCAAGAAATGTTAATGAACTGTGGAATGTTGTTAAATAATCTTGGAGAGGAATAACAGCTGAAAGGGGCCACAAGTTGGTTGACTCCATACCACACAGGTGTGAAGCAGTTATAAAAAACTGTGGTCATACAACTAAATATTACTTTAGTGATTCACAGGATTGCCAAATCCTAGAAACAAGTTGGTAAAAAAAAAGTTTGTGCAAAATAGTTTTGAGTTTGTAAAGTCACCGGCAGACACTGCTATTTTTTTTTAACACAATCCTTTCAACTAATTGCCCAATTGCACAGCCTTAAGCGCGTGCATATCATGAGTGCTGGGTCTTGTTTGTTTTCTGAGAATCTGCTGCACCTTCAGGTAACTTGTTTGCCATGTAGGAATACAAATATACTAACAACAGTGTATATTTTTTTAACATGCAAGAGAGTGTTGGTGGCAATATTAATTAGTTTGGATAGAATGTGTCACGCATTAAGAAAGAGAGGCCAAGAGCTTGTGGACCTGTTGCCAGAGAAGGGCTGCACTCTAGCAACACCACCGCCCCTGGCCAAGTGTCTATACTGTGCATTAAAAGAGACAAGATTTTGCAAGGTCTACTGCGAGGTGGATGATCTCCTGCAAAAAAACCTCCACATGTCTGCCCTGATCTGCTGATTTTATTGTATGAGAAAAAATCCAGAAAAGACAACATAGTAATGACATTATGTATATCTTTCATGTGATAAACTATTACCATCAACACCTTTACCCTCTGTTTAAGATCAATTTAGATTTTGGAGGTCTGCTGCTGTAAGAAAGTAGATGATCTCCTGCAGCTAAGCCTCCACTTGTTTGCCCTAATCTGGTTAATTTATTTTATGTGTCCTATGCTGTGCATTAACAGGGACAAGATTGTTGGAGGTATGCTACAAGAAGATGGGTGATCTCCTGCAGTAGAACCTCCACTTGACTGCCCTGATCTGTTGATTTTATTGCATGAGAAAGCATTCCAAAAAAAGACAAAAACATAGTTATGTTAGTATGCTTATCTTTCCATGTATTAAATAATTATCATCATAACTTTGACCTTAGTTTAGGATCAATCAAGATTATTATCCTGACATTAAGATCAGGTTGTTTTGTAACAATATCATAATGATAATAATGGTAATGGCCATAATCAAGGAAGTAAACAATTCTTCCAAATAGAAGAAACTTATGTATAAGCAATATGTGTACTATACATGTGTGGTCCGAGGTGTATCATTAATTCCAATGGTATGATATTCTTCTTAATTAATATAATACACTGTATTACAAATTACAATAAATAAATCATATTTCTATCATATTTCTACATTTCTTATTTCTATGAATTATCATGAGTCGATGTTAAATAAACGGTCATACAGTTATTTTATACTAGAAGGAGATTAATAAACAACCTGTTATATATCCACTGTAATGATTTCTACCTGAAAAAACAGGTAACATCTAAATGCTCTTTCAGAATTCATGTACTGAGACAGACCCATTTCTTTGTATCTTGATTTAAATAGATGAATAGTTGGACATTGCTTGAGCTTTTCCTGGTGGTTCTCACTGCTTGAATTTTGAAGTTACTACATCCCCTCAGATTACAACCCCCTTCTCTCTGTGTAAAGAGCTTTTAAATATTAGTAGGAAGGAAATGTTTACTCGCTTTATATTGAAGAGGTGCAGTATAAAACTCAACTAAATCACATAAATTTAACAGATTTCAAAAATAAAATATTGGTATGATCGCAAAAAACAGCCCAGTGTGTAGTTCTTATCGAACGCTTTTGATGTACAAAGAGGGGATGTAGGGAACAATGTAGTGGACACAAAGACACACAAAAATGTATGCTCAACAGCAGCTGGGGCCACCCCTATGTAGTCAGAATGGTACAATCTTGATCACATGACATTTTTATATGATTTGATGGCAAGATTAATAGTCGAATCAGACTCCTGAAATGAATTGTTGAATACTTGACTATTCTAAGAATACTCGACTATTGGAGTTCACATTGTACACGTTTTGTGAATTCTTTTGGAGTGTTCACATATGTGCAAAACCTGCTTTCTAATCCACTTTAAAGGGAAAACCTTTAAAGTAAAGTACTTTTTCTTCACTGAACCTATATGTAGCATATCAGCTAGGTGTATTACTGTTTCAAACAAATGAACTGTGTCGTAAATAACCTGAATTTGATCTTTTGTACAACCTCACCATCTGTTGCTGTCTGCAAATGTATGTAACCGGTGGATTTCAAACAGGAGGAATAAGCGTGTATTGTAAATAAGATAGGCCGGAAACAAAGGTGTGTCAGTTGCCAAACGTTGGTAATTGGGCAACAAGGGAGGGGAAGAGTTTTGTAGAGGTTTCATTGTCCACAGAGGGGATGAATGGTGGGATTCAGATGGTTGTGGGAGGTGACCAAGCACAATAGTCCATGTGAGGGTGCTTTGGGTCCTTTTTCTTCAAGAAAGAAAAGCATGCTTGTAATGTAAAAAGAGACTTTTATGGAATAATGGGCAAAAAGAAAGAAATCCACTGAATTAAAGAAACATTATTTTTAATTATAAATGTTAAAATAATAGTTAAAAATGCAGTACTGTACACATTACTTGTTTTCTTCTTTTCCTGTGGCAACCATACCACTCACGCCACAAAAGCCTGACCTCTGGTGGTGTCATATATGTAAAGCACACAAAAGATACTGTTAAAGGGCATAGAAATGCGATTTTTTCCAAATTCATCTAATGTAGATTTTAAGAGAGTTTTAATGGAAATAATTATTAACAATTAGAAATTGGTTTTACAGCCCTTTATCGTGTTTTTACTAAGCAATTTTAAAGAAAAGAAACCCTAGCAGACAAACTTGTATTGTCCGACGCACTTGTAAAGATCGGGATCACTCGACAATTTCCGATGCATGACGTCAAGATCTGACACAGACGAATGCGTACCATACAGGGCACACAATCACAGTGTGCTTTTATTGTGCTTGGAACTTTATTTTAGCGTGGTTTTATTCAATTTCGCGAAAAAAGGTTTATTGTGCAGCTCCAAATTGCACAAAAGTGCTCCCCACTTTTTTATAACTTTATCCTGAGCCAAACACATCAACAGCAGTGAAATTCCAACACCACACAGTATATGTGTCTCCAACTACCAAAAACATCCCTTGTCCTGTCAGCCTTGGAATGGAACTTCTTCATTGTTGCTACGGCAAGATGCATTCAGGGATACTCCGAACATCACAACAACCTCTTCATTGTGCATTTTTGTGTGATCTAAATAAACAGAAAGACACCACAAAATCCCTCATTACTCATTGCTCAATCTTGTGGTTGGCTTGTAAAGTACCTTTTTTGAGAGAGCGAGAGAAAGAGAGTGTGCCATTTACACTTTCTGGGTTTTGTTTGTTAAAAAATTAGGAATCCAGGTTGGCAAATTGTTACTTGATGAAAGTGCTCCATTAACCTTTTAATCAAACTGGATCGTGTAATAGATGAAGAAAAGTCTGCCTTTGTGTTCCGTTTGTGTCCAAATGTTTTAAAAAGATATCTAACAAAGTTAAAGTAGCATTGGCCACACCTACAGTATGTAGGGCCAATATGCAAAAATAAATAAACAAAAAACAATTTAAAAAAATCTAACAAGTAATAAAATAAGAAAATTAAACAAATCCATACACATAAATATTAATCTATAATAACTCAAATAAATAATAACATAAATATTTTAAGTACTGTAAATAATTCTATTAAATGAAATTGAATAATTACAGTATACACAAATAAATTCAAATATATAATAAATTATCAAAATAAACAAATATCACTGGTAAGCACATT
This sequence comes from Oostethus manadensis, assembly GCA_024372805.1. NCBI lineage: Eukaryota > Metazoa > Chordata > Actinopteri > Syngnathiformes > Syngnathidae > Oostethus > Oostethus manadensis. Next base: position 243,639 of record QODF01000021.1, read on the forward strand.
TTCTCAAAGTTGACTTTTCATCCATTTGCCCTTGCAAAAAATACATCTTGCAACAACATATGGATGCAATTACAAAGCCTAAGGCAGGTCCTCACGCTCAGGGTGCAGAGGAAACGGCACCAATTACCCATGAGCACACACGCTCCCATAAGCAGCACAGTGCAGCAGACCACGCGCTAATGCTGTGGAAAAAAAGCTCTGACGTGTCTGTGTGTCAAACTGGCGATGAATGTCGGGTTTAATCGCTGGCACATCACAGATGCGTCTCCCTGACCCACTTTTTTTTCTGGGACAAAGTAATTTTGCATAATCTGCACTGTTGTGTTGTGCTAAAGCTCATGCTTTTTTGTTGCGAGCATGACACGGTCAAAGGGGATGACCGGTTTGATGGTGGTGCTTCGTGTGGACTGAGAATGACAATGAACTCGCAATATACGGACTGTTTGAAACTATGCCTGGTCAGGATGGACTGAGCAAACTTCATGTTTACTTTTGTAAATATATCATGAATAGAGGCCTCCACTTTAATAGATGCTGGAACTCAATTTGCTGAAGTCAGCAGATATTTGGGCTGAGCATTGAGTCCCTTAACCAGACTCTTTGCTGTTTCATCCAAGAATGAAGTTCCAGGTCTTTTATATAGCAGTCTTACTGAATGACTGCAGGACCAGTACATTAATCAGTTACTTTAGAATACCAATGCTTTGGGGAGAATTGTGCCATTTAAACCTCAAAGTTTGACCCCATAAAACTTTAAATTACAGACACAGATCAATGTGCTTTACAAAACACCCACAGAATCACCACAAAAGTTTAGAGAGAAGAAATCGCCGCCATCAAGAAAAAAGTCTTTGTAGGGACAGAAATGAACTAATTGTCCATAAGTAATTGTCTAAAACAGTACTGTCCAAATTATAGAGCCTGTCTTTAAAAGCATTTTGAGCACATCCCATAGACCAGGGGCGTGCAAACTGTGGCCCGTGGGTCACATCAGGCCGGCCAAGCGTCCGGCCCGCCAGGCATTTCCAAAAATAAAATAAAAAATCTTTAAAATAAAAAATGTAGCCTGCAACAAGAATTACAGTGCTACTCTGGCACGCTTGAGTCGCCTAAATAGTAGATAGATAGATAGATAGATAGATAGATAGATAGATAGATAGATAGATAGATAGATACTTTATTAATCTCCAAGAGAAATAAGATGCAATCTGTAGCTTGTACAGAAAAGCCTTCCAAACAGCACATCAACACACACACGGTGCACAACGTAACCTACTTACTGCACTCTATGGGCATACAAGTGAATATCGCGCACAATACCCATGACTAAAAACACCCATTTATGTGCGCTGCATGGCATGCTGGGTAGCTTGTGGTGCTCTTTCCTGCAAGATTTTGCTATATTTGTTGCATTTTTCTTTGATTGCAAAATATGTTGAGGAGGTCGTCAGAGAAGTAAACAAAGAGGGACGATAACATGTTCTTGATATCCAATGTTTTATTGTTCATAGACCATATTGTTGTTGGCGCTGAACCACCCAGCATGCTTTGCAAGCATTTGGAAATAACAGTTTTAAATTTTGTGTTATGTTTAGCGCTTATTTGTTGTTTGTCATCCATGTAGTAGTAGTAGTTTACTACCATGTAGTAGTAGTAGTAGTAGTAGTAGTAGTAGTAGTAGTAGATTTATGTGATTTGTGAGCTTTCTGTGGATGTGTTGTTTTTGTTTTGTTGCAACGAGAACAAGTATGTTGTTGTGTTTGATGACTACAATTACTGGGGTAATTGTCCCCATGTATTGCAATATACGATTTTTGCACTTAATTAACAGACCTTTTATTCACTAACCCAAAATTTACGCACACTATGCTGGTTAAAGAAATATGTGTTAAAATGTAAAAAACAGAATTCTAAAAAAAAAACAGAATTTGAAAAAAAATAAAACAGATTTCATACGGACCTATTCTTTGGCCTTTAGCCGCCTGGTTTACTTGAACCCCGTGGAAGTAACTTCAAAGTGCATCAATCTGCACTTTGCCATAATCATTTGTTCAAATAAAGGCCTCCTCTTCAATAGATGCTTTTCTCAAATAAACTGCTGGTCCTATCTGCTGTTGCTCTTACACTCGGTTTTCTCTTTTTCTCCAGATACTGTAATCAAGCCCAATACGCCATCCAAAACCTCCGAGGAAGGGGATGATGTTCTGGGGGACTATACAGTGGGCGAGCAAGTCTGGGTGAATGGTGTCAAACCCGGAGTTATTGCCTACCTTGGGGAAACCCAGTTTGCCCCGGGCCAGTGGGCCGGAGTCATTCTGAATGACCTAGTTGGCAAAAACGATGGCTCAGTTGGGGGCGTGCGCTACTTCGAGTGCCAAGCCCTCCAGGGCATATTCACGCGGCCCTCCAAGCTCACCCGACAGCTGGTGGCGGAAGGAAGTGACACCCACTCCACCGAGTCGCTCTCGGCGCACAATCTGCATTGTGGTGGAGCCGCTTCTGGCCAGCGGGTGGTGGTGCCGCTCAGAGAGGGACTGCTCAACAGTGCGGTTAAGACTGGAAACGAATCTGGCTCCAATATGTCTGACAGTGGGTCTGTGAAGAAAGGTGGCGATAAAGACCTTCGGGTTGGAGATCGAGTTTTGGTAAGCGTTGATTTGTTTTTGTGTGTGTGTGTTTTCCTTTACAGCAGCCTGTTTAGGCAGCAAACTCAATTAAAATTCAATCTCCTGCTGGTTGCCGCCATGTGGTCAAATCCATCGGTCTTCATCCCTACAATAGACAGCATAGAGTAGTTAATTTGGATCAAAGTCCGCAATCGGTTATTATCCAATCCAATCCAATCCAGTCCATTTTATTTATATAGCACATTTTATAAACACAGTTTCCAACATGCTGCACAGAGTAGTAAAACAACTCATTGAACTTTAAGAAATTTTGAGCCAGCTATACCTTGTTGTCACTTAAGCACTCAAGAAGGGGTGTCAGGTTATGTCAGGGGGTTCAGTTGTCCGGTTATTAGTATTTGATGCATCATAGCCATCTTTTTTTTGAAGCATCAGTAAAAATTTAAAGGACCAATCCTCAGAGGTTGTTAAACAATACATGAAGGATTTTGGACTTTGCGATGCTTGGCACTCTCACCATCCCACTGTTAAGGATTACACTTTCTTCTCATCAGTCCACCACTCATACTCTATATTAGATTATTTTCTAACCAGCAGCACACTGATGAGTGATATATATGAAGCAAAAATTCATCCCATCATTATCAGCGACCATGCACCAGTGTCACTTACACTGGTAAGTAATAAGAACAGTAAACCACCAACACGAAACTGGAAATTGAATACATCATTGCTTAAAGAAAGCTTAAAGTAATTTACCAGTTACTTCAAGAGACAATGGTCTCTATACATAGAAAACAAAGATTTACCAGCAACATCAGCATGTGTTCTCTGGGAGGCAGGGAAAGCAGTAATGCGTGGGAAAATAATTTCCTTTTCCTCTCACAAGAAAAAGAAAGACACTTCCAAAATATCAGTTTTGGAAGGTAAAATGAAATCGTTAGAGGAGGCCTACTCTGTCTCTCAAGATGAACACACTCTAAATGATATAAGAAAAACCAAACTTGAACTTGAGAAAATATTAAATAAAAAAACACAATTCTTAGTACAAAGCCTTCGCTTGGAGAACTTTGAACATAGTAACAAATCTGGGAATTTTTTTGGCTAATCAATTAAAAACAAATAAAGAGAAAACAACTATCTACGCCGTTAAAGACTCAGCAGGAAATATCAGCCATAAACACGATTTTCAGGGATTTTTAAAAAGCATTATACACACCACAATTAGACCCATCAGATGATGATCAGTTGATCATGATCAGATCAGTTTCTTGATAATTTAAATCTACCAATATTACAACAGAACCATAAAACATCTCTGGACTCACCTCTATCTGTTGGCGAACTCCAGGAAGCTCTCCAGCACATGCCTAATAACAAAGCCCCAGCCCCAGATGGTTTTCCTGCTGAATTCTACAAAGAATTCTGGACTACACTGGCGCCAACTTGCTACAAAATGCTATTAGAAATAAAGGAGAAAAATAAAATGCCTCCAACTATGAACTTAGCTAATATTACTCTCTTATTAAAACCAGGAAAAGACACCGCACTCCCATCCAGCTACCGCCCAATTTCCTTTAATTAATGTAGATTTTAAAATAATCAGTAAAGCTTTGACCAGAAGGTTAGAGAAAATAACTCCTTTCATAATCCATCCAGACCAAACAGGTTTTATTAAAGGTAGACGCTCCTCAACTAACACATGTAGATTAATTAACGTCATAGATTATTCTAACATACAGAATTTGGAAACTAATATCCTTTCTCTAGATGCAGAAAAGCATTTGACAGGGTAAACTGGAAATTCCTATTCAGGACATTAAATAAATATGGGTTTGGACCGTTTTTTATTGATTGGATCAGAATATTTTGTACCAACCCAGATGCATGTGTGAGGATTAATGCTCAAACTTCTTCAAGCCTTAGCCTTCACAGAGGCACAGGGCAGGGCTGTCCGCTGTCCCCTTCACTGTTTATTGAACCCTTAGCAGCGGCCATCAGACAACATGAAGAAATCAAAGGGATCCGCACCAGAGAAATGGATCACAAAATAAGTCTCTACGCTGATGATGTATTACTTTTTCTCCAGAATACTCAAGCGTCCCTCTCCCGCACGACTCAACTTATAAACAAGTACTCATCAGTGTCTGGTTACTCTATTAACTGGTCTAAGACCACAGCTCTTTTCATTAACTGTCACTTTCAGGGTATACCTGATGCCATAATACGGACAGGGAATATCCGATATTTGGGTATAAACATTTCACCCAAGTTGTCAGAGCTGACACAGTTGAATTACGTTCAACTTTTGAAAACAACTGAGGGTGATCTTTTGCGGTGGAGACGTCTACCCATATCACTTCTGTGGAGAGTAGCTGCCGTCAAAATGATGGTCCTACCAAAAATTTATTATTTGTTTTCAATGATACCCACCAAACCATCCTCCAACTGGTTCAAGTCACGGGACTCCCACATCTCTAAATTCCTTTGGAAAGACAAACCATCACGTATCAGCTTAAATACGTTAAAACAAACCAAAGGCAGGGGTGGTTTAGAGCTTCCAGACTTTTCTCAGTATTTCTTAGCCAATCAACTGCAATATGTCTCAAAATGGCTCAAACCGAGTTATCCAGATGAGCCATGGCGAGATATAGAGCAAGTGTGATGATCTAGAAATCTGTGCTCTACCATTCATCAGTTCAACCATTAAACATCATAAATGTTACAAAAGTATGAACATCAGCTCCACTCTGACAGCTTAGGGGGAATTTCTTAAAATAAACAAATGTTCCCTCTATTCATGTAAGCTGACACCCATCTGGAACAACCCTGACATCCTACAAAATAAAAGAATGATAAACTTTTCTCTCTGGAAAAACGGATAAAACACTTAGATAATATCATAGTGGAAGAAAACTTTGTGTCATTTGATACGCCCACCTCCCAATATGAAATCAGCACCACCAAATTTGTAGAATACTACCAAATCAAATCTATAATAGGAAAAAAATACACGCCCAATCAATTGAACCTGCAAATGCCAACCGGGGACCGGTGTTTATCTCTATTGTGGCTGGGGTAGGTCTGGTGCCCAGGCGACCGGTTGATGGAGGGGTGGGGGGCACGCACTCCTCCCTGCAGTGCTGGGAAGAGTGCGTGCGTGTGTGTGTGTGTGCATAAGGCTGTGGCTGTGGCATTCCCGGCGGCCGGGTATGGTGGTATGGCCCCGTGTCTCGAGGGAGCTCGCGGTGGTGCTGCTCGCTGCATTGGGGGGTGCATATGTGAAAATGTAGGTGTGTGGGTTTATGCGTGTTGGCATGTGTGAGTGGGGGAACAGGGTTTGGTTTGGGTACTGGGGCTGGGGTGTGTGAGCACTGGTGGTGGTCGGGGCACTGTTGGGGGGGGGGGGG
>QODF01000021.1:249922-338273 GCA_024372805.1 Oostethus manadensis
CTGGGTCTCCCTTGCACCTCTTCGGAGTGAAGCCGCGGTTGCCTCTTGGGGGGGCGGGGTCGGGCCTTCCCCTCTGTAGGGAGCCTGCTAGGGGGCCGTGCTCTGGCGTCTTCCTAGTCAGACCCTTGCTTTTGGAGGGAGTGTGGTTTGGGATGCATGGCTGTGTTCACCACGAACATCTCCTCATTCTCTGTTTCACTCTGATGCAGTTATCCTGTCACTGCAGAGTAATGTAGATTTAATGTAGATTTGTTGCACGTGTCATCTGGATGGCCATTGTTCAAGAGGTTCTGTTTCTTTTCTCGTTGTTTTTCTTGTATGTTTATCATTATTAGTACATGTGTATGTATATGTGTGTATACATATATATGCACACTGTATGTGTGTGTATGTATGTATGTGTGTGTGTATACATATATATGCACACTGTATGTGTATGTATACGTGTACGAATATGTGTATGTGTATATGTATGTATGTATATATACATATATATATGTGTGTGTGTATATATATATATGTATATTTATGTGTATGTGCGTGTGTATATATGTACAGGTATATATTATTTTTATTTTTTTCCTGTATTTTTGCACATTTTGCTCTGTGACTGTTCTGGTTGTTGCTGAAATTGTGATTATCGTGGTTGTTTATAATATGGTTGAAATATGTTTGTGAGGTTCTTCTGCACCCTTTCTTATGTCCCCCACCCCACCCTCCACCGTCCCTTCTCAGGTCAGGTCCGGCATCGAAATGTGGTGCAACAAAATTCATAATAAACGCAGTCAAATGTCAAGGGAGACTCATTTGGATTATGAAGTCTCCCTTGGCAAAGATATTTTGCGCAGCATTTAAAGGCAGCTAGACTCCCATTCCGCTGTTATGATGCTGGACAAGACATTAAAAATTAAAATAATAATAATAATTTAAAGAGCAAAATGTCAAGACAGGAAGGATTGACTGTTAATGAGTTTTAACGGTGCTTTGGATGCTTTTCCAATCAGTGAAATAAGGGACATCATGGGAAGAATAAGAGGCCTATGGTGGAGCAGCACTGATGATGAAGTTCATTCAAGAGGTCTAATCAGAGCTCCATGCAGCCCTCAAAAAAATGGGTCCATGCTGCGTTATTTGATGCGTATTTGATATCCTCAGTGAACCCTCTGTCAACAGTAAACCTTCATACTGTCTTTCTGATTGTACCACAATAAACATGTAAATTGGGTTGTCTAATTTGTCAAAGCAAAGAATCTCCTTTTTAGAGGTTTTAACATCCACCTTTTATTGACCCTGGTTGCAATTCTTGATCCAGGGTTTTTTTTTTTTAATTCCCTGATGACTGCAGGGGTCAAGTGGCATCACACCAGCTCAAGAGACTGTCAAGTGGTCAATATTTGTAAATCACTTGGGGATTACTTTCAGCACTTTTGAGAGGAGAGTATGCTGCTGACACATTGATCATTGAATTAGCTTGTTTATCAATCTATGCCTGCATAATCTAACCCCAACACCATTCGAATTTGCCTTTTAGCATGTTTTGTCATGCAACATATATGACATCGATAAAACATTTCTGCATCTAATTTCTTGTTTTTACGGTTGTTGCAGCTTTTGTGGCTTTTAATTGTGCAACGGCCGCTCAGATGCTAAACAAACTAAGACAGAGATATTTACCGGGGCGCAATGGATGACCTCATCAAACCGTGTCTGTGGAATTATTTCCAAGCACCTCTTTTGGATATTAAACTTGCAATTTTCAGTGACTGCAAAGCATTGGATATGTGAGACAGAACCAAGACTTCGTCCTTCAATACTTTCAAGTCCCAGGGCGAAAGCCACCAATCGGAAAATCATGTAGTGTATCGCACTGAATAACGAGACCTTTTGTGCGAGAACCGGGATTCACCGAAGTTGTGGAGTTGCTTGAGCGAAGCTTTGCCATGCCCAAAAATATTTCTCAGATGTTTTGTTACTCAAGTTGTACAATGTTGTTTACATCCACATCGAGAAGCTAATTGCTGATGCTGTATTCACTAGCTTCACAGTAGATACTGTATGTATTAATTTTGAAAAATGTTTAATAATAATAAAATAATAAAAATAATAATAAAATAATAATATAATAATAATAATAAAAAAATTCATACATTTTTTAAAGTTTAATTTTATTTGTATTTTTAAACAATATAATAAAACATGACCTGTGACCCTAATGAGGATAAGCGGCATAGAAAATGAATGACTGAATGAATGAACATGATGCAAGTAAAACATCCATCCATCCATTTTCTATGCCGCTTATCCTCATTAGGGTCACGGGGATGCTGGAGCCTATCCCAGCAGACTTTGGGCGAGAGGCGGGGTACACCCTGGACTGGTCGCCAGTCAATCGCAGGGCACATATAGACAAACAAACATTCACGATCACATTCATACCTATGGACAATTTAGAGTCGCCAATTAACCTAACATGCATGTTTTTGGAATGTGGGAGGAAACCGGAGTACCCGGAGAAAACCCACGCACGCACGGGGAGAACATGCAAACTCCACACAGAGATGCCCAACGGAGATTTGAACCCAGGTCTTCCAGATCTCCTAAATGTGTGGCCAATGTGCTAACCACTCAGCCACCGTGCGGCCGTAAAACATACAGTGGTGTGAAAAAGTGTTGCCCCCTTCTTAAATTCTTACGCTTTTCCATGTTTGTCATACTTAAATATTTTCAGATAAATGTATATATTAGACATTGACAACACAACTGAACACAAAATGCAGTTATTAAATAAAACATTTTTTATTATAACAGAGGAAAAATCCAAACTTACATATCCCGGTGTGGAAAAAGTGATTGTCCCCTAAACTTAAGAACTGGTTGGGCCACCCTTAGCAGCAACAACTGCAATCAAGCATTTGTGATAACTTGCAATGAGTCTTTTACAGTTTTGTGCAGGAATTGACCTATCATCCTTGCAGAATTGCTGTAATTCACCCACATTGGAGTGTTTGCCAGCATGAACCACCTTTTAAAGGCCATGCCACAGCGTCTCAATAGGACACTTTGACTAGGCCACTCCAAAGTCTTATTATTATTTTATTTTTTTTAGCCATTCAGAGGTGGACTTGGTGATGTGTTTTGGATCATTATCCTGCTGCAGAACCCAAGGTATTTTCAGCTTGAGTTCACAAACAGATGGCTGGACATTCTCCTTTTAGGATTTTTTGGTAGACAGCATAATTCATGGTTCCATTCATCACAGCAAGTCTTCCTGGTTCTGAGGGACAAAAACAACCCAGACAATCACACTAATACCACCATCTTTTACTGTTGGTATGATGTTCTTTTTGTGAAAGGCTGTCATTTTTAGATGTAATTGGACACACCTTCCAAAGAGATAAACTTTTGTCTCGTTGGATAACAGCGTATTTTCCCAAAGGTCTTGGGCAGGGGTCTGCAACCTTTAACTTCAAAAGAGCCCTTTTGTCTCCTCTTCCAGTAAAAAAAAAAGGTTCGGGAGCTGCAAAACATTACAGAAATTCTAAACTTGTAAAAATTGTAATCTTTTGTATAGTTACCTGTTAGAACCACACATTCAACAAACAAAAGTGCAGCTACACGTGTAGACCTAATCAGAGCTAATTTAAACACTGACCTGATTTGTGTAAAATAAAAATAAAATGTAGCCAACTTTAAGATATATAAAACCAATCAGAGTTCATATATCTGCATATTAGTGTTTGCTCAATACCGCTTTTTGAGCGGTAAGAGAGCCGCAACAGGAGACTGAAGAGCCAGAGCCGTGGGTTGCCGACCCCTGGTCTTAGCAAAATTCTAGCAAAATTGGATGAGCCCTAATGTTCTTTTTGTTCAGCAGTGTTTTTTGTCTTTGAACTCTGCCCTGCAGGCCGTTTGAGTCTTTCTTATGGTGGAGTCATGATCACCAACCTTAACTGAGGCAAGCGAGGCCTGTAGTTCTTTGGATTTTGTTGTCATGGGGTTTTTTGTGTCCTCTTGGATGAGTTGTTGCTGCTTTCATGGGGTAATTTTGATTGGCCGGCCACTGTTACATGTTTTTGCCATTTGTTTATAATGGCGACCCTAATGAGGATAAGCGGTACAAAAAAAGGATGTCTCTCACTGCGGTTTGCTGGTGTTACAAAGCTTTAGAAATGGCTTTATACCCTTTTCCAGACTAATAAATCTCAAATAATCTCAGTTAAGTCAATAATTTCAGTTGTAGTCTATTTTTCTCATTTCTCTCCTCCAAGCAGACAGGAAGAGGATGTAAGTACACTTACTGAGTACACACCATTTTGTGTATGTTTACTTTATATATTCAGAGGCGAGAGGTGACAAAAACAAACACATACGCACATGGTAATTTATTAATGCATGAAAAATTAGCAATTTCATTTTCATTTCTTGATCTATTCATTGATTATGCCTTTGCCTAGTGACAGCACAAAAGAGTTACATTTTCTATTAGACCAACAGGTTCTGCGAGTGGCAGTTATTTGTAGCTTCTTCCTCTACCCACATGCAGTATAAACAATGATTACAGACATTGCAATTAAAAACTGGGACACAGTTTGAGGTGTCAAATGGAGAAAGCAAAATGTTTTGGTAATCTGACTATTTTAGTGTAAGGAAACATATTGACAGGTCTGCATCATCTGCACATTTTTTGTTAACAATAAATTGTTAACCACTCCTAATAACTTCTACAGTAGATGCATGATATTTGTGCAGGTTACTTTCAATTTCTGATCAATATTTGCAATAAGAGTAATTGTTGTAATTATTAGGTTAAGTTCAGCTTCAAAACCCTCCCCTCCTCTGTTGAGCTAAATGTATTGAAGCACAATCCACATTTTATATGCACACACACTTATTAAACACATTTTATATTTTTTATTTTATTTTTGCCTCGGTTTGTGTATGTTTCCCGTTTAGCGTACAATATGGTGCTTGTCTTTGTTATTGTTATTGATACACTGTCCATCTGTGTGGAAAGTTTTAGCAGGGCAAGCGTGCTTTCAAGAAGTGGATGAGTTCTCCAAACTCAACTGCACATGAGATCATAAGGAGGGGGAAGCTCTTCACAGATGGAGAATATATAAACTGTATTCTTCATATATTCACAGATGGAGAATATATATATACTGAATTCTCCACCTGTGAACAGCTTCATATATGAAAGATTCATTCATAAAAATATCAGAGTACCTATTCTCGGAATTCAAAAATAAACAAGAAATTATTCAGAAAATGAAAGAAATGACCCTCTCTGCAAAAGACAGTCAAGGACAGGATAGAATGGTAACAAACATCAGCAGTATGCAAATTTGACATTAATTCAAAGCAAGCCTGTGATGAATCAATTGATCTAAACGAGAGGTTGAAAACAACAGGGAGGGATCACACCTTTTAACCATTTTAGAGTGGCAAAGGTTTGTGGGTGCACGTGTGTGCTTGTGTGTTCCAAGTTTGGTTGATATATTAAGTTGTGGCAGCATCAGAGAAATTTTATATAAAAGTTGAACTCATCAAAGGTGCGTTGAAGGAAACACTTGAGGAATTATCTTTGAATTAACAGTGGTGCATGTTTACTGTACATTTGAATTTTGACCACAGGTGGGAGGCTCCAAGATGGGGGTCATTCGCTACATGGGGGAGACGGACTTTGCCAAAGGGGAATGGTGTGGTGTGGAGTTGGATGAGCCCTTGGGGAAGAATGATGGTGCTGTAGCTGGTACAAGGTATGTACAAACTTCACAGGTTGTACCTGTAAAACCATAGTTCTGAGACCGTGTTGCCTTCAGGGTCCCCCGCTTTTTATTAGAAGTGTGTTATCCGAAATCAAGCCAATCCATGTTGGACAGTTTAAACGTGCTTTTAGCAAGCCCTAGATTGCATTTTGTATGTGTGTAGCTTTAATGCTAATGAGTTGTCTCCAACAGAGTGCTAACAAGCGCACTTGGTCTTCTCTTACAGACACATTGTACTCAATAGAGGTCATATATCACATACTACAAAGTAACATTAAGGAGTGTGACAGGACAGCTCAATCATTAGCAACACCAGCATGGCCTTGTTAGCTACAGCAATAACATTACAGTACACTCACAAATTAACAGGCGCATTATTCTAGGTGAGCCTATTTGCCGAAGAAAAACAAAACAATTAAACTTACAGCTCCCTTGTCTGCAGCTGACTGACGTACAATGAGCACAGCTCCGAGCTCATTTTAAGATGTTCAGTGAAACCTGTTCAGTGAAACCTGCTTTTACATGTTTTTAAATTGTTTCCAAAGATGTCTTCTGTGTGGTGGATGTATACATAGGGGAGCTCTCAGATGATAGATTTCTTTTACGTTTCATGCTCATAAATAGGCTTTCAGACACATGACTAGGGTTCTAATGGTACGGAATCCATATGATTCAGTAGATACCTCGGTGTTAAGGTCACTCCCGAATGATTTTTAAATTGAAGCACGTAGAACTGCTGCTAGGTAATACTCCCAACAAATAAAATTATCAAATTAAAAATACAATTTTATAGAATACATAAAAATGAATAGGGGCACATTTTGTGGATTAAATATGTTAAAACTAGGGCTGTCAATTATTCAAAACATTTGATTGTGATTAATTGCATTCTGGCCATAGTTAACTCTCAATTAGTTGGATTTAATCGCATGTACTTTACTTGTAGTTTTTACACACTATTTGTAAATATGCAAATATTGTTTATCTCACATTCTCTTAATTACTTATATTATTTTGATTTATTTTATTATATTTAATATAATGTAATATAATATGATATATTATTTTATTTATATTGAGTGTATAAGAGTGTTTTTCTTCAACAATTGAGCTACTGTAACCAAGCAATTTTTGCTTGTAGTTCAATAAAGTCTGTCTAAGTCTAAAATAAGTTTTTATCCATAATAAGTAGTGATGGTTTTTTCATGTTTTTCATGTTTGATGCGAGCGGCAGTTTGTCCCATATTTTGATGGCCCTTGAATGCACCTTCTTCATTCTCACACACTGCAGGACTACTATAAAGTATTTTTACCCTTTTTCTTTTACATCATATTTGGTCCCAAATGCTGATACTATGTGGAAATGCATCAAGGTAAGATTTGATAAACTTATTGAGTGCTAGTGTATATATCTTTGGTACACAACTTCTCTGAAAAACAACCTCCAGATGAATCGTGGTTCTGTATTTATTTAGTGTTTTTAATTTGTTGGTGTTCCTGTCATAGTTTTGCACAATCGACACTAAATAAGATAGATTAGATGGCTATAATCTATGTACGATCGTTATAATGTATTGTCAATGGTATAGCATTACCAAGCGAGATGGCACCCAACGGAGATTCGAACCCTTAACCTCCTAAATGTGAGGCAAATGTGCTACACTCTCAACCACCGTGTGGCTGGAGTCACACGCATGAACAAATATGTCAATGTTACCATTATTGAAGGCGAGAATGGATGTCAGTAGAATTAGGAGTAAACTGCGATCGACTGGCGACTAGTCCAGGGTGTACCTCACCTCTCGCCCAAAAGTCAGTTGGGTTAGGCTCCAGCATACCCACGACCCTAATTAGGGCCCATAGAAAATAAATGAATGAATGCTTGTGACTCCACAGCCACCGCTGCTTTTGCTCACTACTGTGTGGGCGCAGGGAGGGTCAAACAGGACATGTGCACGTTAATTGCACGACTGAAAAAATAGTGGCGTTAAAGAAAATTTAGTCAAAATTTGTTGTTATTGTTTTCTCTTTGACAACCCTAATTATTATTTATAATCATTATAAAATAAACATTGTTTATTTCATTCATTCATTTTCTGTACCGCTTATCCTCATTAGGGTCACGGGGATGCTGGAGCCTTTTCCAGCTGGCTTTGGGCGAGAGGCGGGGTACACCCTGGGCTGATCGCCAGTCAATTGCAGGGCACATATAGACAAACAAACATTCACACTCACATTCATACCGATGGACAATTTTAGAATCGCCAATTAAGCTGACATGCATGTTTTTGGAATGTGGGAGGAAACCGGAGTACCCGGAGAAAACCCACACACGCACAGGGAGAACATGCAAACTCCACACAGAGATGCCCAACGGAGATTTGAACCCAGGTCTTCCAGATCTCCTGACTGCGTGGCCAATGTGCTAACCACTCAGCCACCGTGCGGCCGAACATTGTTTATTTGATCATTTTTATTTTGCGTCTATTTGTGGGATGGTAAACATTTCAAAATGGACCTGCAATGTTGTGTGACTAAGTTTGATAGTCCCGTTTATCCATATTTTTTCATTGTACTTTTCCTAAAATTAATGTTAAAATTTCCTGGTCTCCCTGGAACCTGGTCTCGTTCTCTTGGACGTGCAGACTGCTTTCTGTCTTTTACTTGAAATGTGTACAAGTGTGGGAAATCGGTGCATAGTTGTATTGAACTAAAAGGTCCATACCAGAAATTGCAAATATGGATACATTTAGCATTTTACCCCTGCACATTGCTGTTAGAACATCATTCAAAATTGACTTTTTCTTAACAAGGAACCTTTTTAACGTTTGAGTACACTTCCCACAGATATTTCCAGTGCCTTCCCAAGTTTGGCCTGTTTGCTCCGATCCACAAGGTGATCCGCATTGGCTTCCCCTCCACCAGCCCGGCCAAGGCCAAGAAGAGCAAGAGGGTGGCCATGGGGGTGTCGTCTCTGGCCCACAGCCCCAGCAGCTCGTCCATCAGCTCCGTTAGCTCGGTGGCCTCATCCGTGGGCGGCCGGCCAAGCAGGACTGGACTGGTAAGATGGAGGTGGATGATGTCCAGATGAAAAACTGCTTCATTAGTGAAAACACTCCCTGGCAGTCAGCAATTCACATGTTTTTGCAAAGCCCAGACAAAGAATCTTGCAGCAAACTATCACGTCAGGACACCTCATATTGATTTTTGGCTGCTATATACAGTAGTGTAGAGACACTCCCGTTTACTTTACTTAATTGTTGTCAGTGTGACGTGGTCGTTATCTGAGTAATCACACAAGCACAAAGTCCTTCCCTCGTCCCTATTAGTCCCAAAAATGGAACCATAAGCAATATTGGTTGAGGTTGAGTGACGGGTAAGATGTCCCTGACATGAAAGCAGGTTGACTGTGGGGAAATCATTTGTATCAAAATTTGACATTAGATGTGGGAGTGTCTTACATTGCTGTTCCTTAATCAGATTATTGGTTATGGGTTTGTTGATATAAATGGCCATTAAATTATTACATAAGTCATTACATAAATAATTTGGTCAGGAAATAAATATATTTGCCAATATATAGTGTAAACAAATGACGGGTAAGTAAATATATAAACTGGTCGTAATATACATTTGTCAAAAAATACATTGGTCATGAAATTAATTGAGCAATTAAAAAAATATATATAAATCAGTCATAAATTAAATCATTCAAAAATACAGAAGTAGATTGCTCATTAAATAAATAAATTCATCAATAACTAAATGGGTACAGAAATAAATTGGTCATTAAATAAATAGATCGGTCAAGAAATAAAACATCAAAATACTGTCATGAAAAAAATGATTATAGTACCCTTTGGACAAATTTAATGCTGTAACAAAACTAGCTAATAAGAGTTTTTTTAATAAGTTAATTTTTTGATGTAAGAACTTTAGGGATTTTGGTTATTATGAAGAAAACCATGGAATTGGCTATAAAACAACATTTGCTTTTGTTATACTTCTACTTAAAAGATTTGATCTACTTGAGAGACATGAGATGGGTTTTCTGAAATATTGTCACTGTTTGTGAGACACCTAAAAAAAAATCCTGTTTCTAGTTATGTTGCACTAAAACAATCTCATTGATTTTGCACTATTGCTGTTTGTACTCTGGTTAAAATATGCTGCAAAATACAAACCATAGGGCTGTTTTTGATGAAGGATTTTCATAGTCAAATCTGATTTGTTACATCTTGTCAATAGTTGACTAGTATTGAAATGTTTTTTTAAACCAATAAACATGGTAGGTATGCAACAAGAGTAACTTCATTTACACAGAAAGGAAGATGAACAAAACTGGAACACGGTTGGTACACAGAAAAGTGCCCCTAGAATAGGAACAATATGACTTAGGCTTGAAAACTAACTCTTTTAGCAGTCTCATTTCTTGCCTTAAAATTCACTGTTGGGATATAAAATAAAGGTGGTGTAACAACCTTACCTGTTTTAAATGGTTTTCAGTGATGGTCAGCGATGGTCTAGTGATGTCGGTGATTGTTGTGCGATATGCAAGAAACTTCTGTCACAAGTTACACTTCACTTTCTGGAGTCTTTTCAAAATACTTCCACACTTTATATGATATTTTTGTTGCCACCCATCCATGTGTTTTCTTAATGTTCATTTAACTGCGCTAGTGTTTTTATGCAAGCAAATTATGCTAAATTATTTTATTATTTATTATAGCACATATGATTCACAGTAATGTGGATTATTAATTAGTGTATTTAATGCTAAACGTCTTTTCTTCTTTCATTTTTGATACCCCTCTCCTAATATTATGACACTGATTTGTCATTGCAGTTGACGGAGACGTCTTCACGCTATGCCAGGAAAATCTCGGGCACCACTGCCCTGCAGGAGGCCCTGAAGGAGAAGCAGCAGCACATTGAGCAGCTGCTGGCTGAACGTGACCTGGAGCGGGCCGAGATGGCCAAGGCCACTAGTCACATCAGTGAGGTGGAGAAGGAGATGAGCGCCCTCAAGTCGCAGCATATGCAGGTAGGTATATGTAGTATATACTGTAGATCATCATGTCCTAACTGAGACATACCTGGACAAATGTTCTCCACAGTATGTCACTGAGAACGAGAGCAACCTACAGCAAATCAAAGCTGTGTTGGCCAGCACGCAGAAAGCAAAAGTGGATCTAGCCAATCAGCTGGAAGAAGAGAAAAGGTCTGCAAATTTAATTTGATCCTATTAGAATTCAGTGGACTTTTGGTATGCGGAACAAGGGTGGAAGGTTTATATGTCATATTTCCTCAAGTAACGTTGAAGGCACTGTTGTTGTTAGACTGAAATTTGGTGCTTTTTAACATTCTCTCAGGAAAGTAGAGGACCTTCAGTTCAGAGTGGAGGAGGAATCCATCACCAAAGGAGACCTGGAGGTACTTTTCCACAATATTCATACCTTAAAAAGTAGAGATAATGGTGAAATTCCTAAGATCATCTTCTTACACTTGCATCGTCTGTTGTTCTTCTTCTTTTTTGGGAGGGGTTATCCCATCAAGGGTCGCTACAGCAAATCATTTTCGCATGTTTTGAGTTGGCAAAAGATTTATGTCGGATCCCCTTCGCTTTGTATAAGGGTAATAAAAAAAGTGTGTGAAGGGTACGAGTACGGGATCAGTGGTCCGCTACTACGTTCCATTTGGTCATGTACAATCGAAGCAGTAGCCTGGTTTGCATTGCCAGCAGTAAGTCGAGCTTGTTTCCGGTGAACGTTGGCCTTCACCAAGGCTGCCCTTTTGTCACTGATTCTATTCATAACCTTCATGGACAGAATTTTTAGGCGGAGTCAAGGAGTGTAGTAGTTCAAGTATCTCGGGGTCTTGTTCACGAGTGAGGGACGGTTGGAGCGTGAGGTCGACAGACGGATCGGTGCCGCGTCAGCAGTAATGCGGTCACTGTACCGGACCGTCGTGGTGAAGAGAGAGCTGAGCTAGAAGGCACCGCTCTCTGTTTACAGATCGATCTCCGTTCAAACCTTCACATATGGTCATGAGTTATGGGTCATGACCGAAAGAATGAGATTGCGGATACAAGCGGCGGAAATGAGTTTCCTCCGTATGGTGGCTGGACTCACCCTAAGAGATAGGGTGAGGAGCTCCGCCATCCGGGAGGAGCTCAGAGTAGAGCCGCTGCTCCTTCACATTGAGAGGAACCAGTTGAGGTGGCTCAGGCATCTAGTCTGGATGCCTCCCGGGCGCCTCCCTGGTGAGGTGTTTCGGGCATGCCTCCGGGAAGACCTAGGACACGCTGGAGAGACTATGTCTCCCAGCTGGCCTGGGAACGCCTTGGTGTCCTCCCGGTGGAGCTGGAAGAGATCGCCGGAGACCAAGAAGTCTGGACTTCCCTGCTGAGACTGCTGCCCCGCGACCCGGATCCAAATGAGCGGGAGAAAATGCAATGGAATGGGAAAAAAAAAGTGTCATAAAAATAGCTTACTCATGGGTCTGTTACTAGACAGAATCTAATAGGTTAGCCAAATCGAACTATAAACTAGTCATGGCGACTGCTGTTTCTGCTTCTTGTTCCTTAGCAACGGCGGGGAATAGGGCTCTGTTGCATCACAAAGGAGGGAGAGGACAGGGAGAGTTGGCAAAACATGCCGTTTCTTCTAAAGGTTTATAGATGAAGTTACATTTTAGTCAGCTAGAATGCTAGAATGCCCAACATCTTCACATCAAAGTTCATATCTTGCAATAACCGCTTTAGACGACTAAACAAAAAACAACAACAATGTATTGAATTATTTTTACTTTCTCGTCACCTGTTGAATTTGAGAGGGAAACATTTTGTTTTTTGTCAAACTAAAAAAATTTATATCAAAATTGTTAAATTAAATTTAACCCAGCTAGAATGCAATGTACATCAACAGGATTCATCTTGCTTTTCCTGGTCACATTGAAGTTGGGGAACCTAAAAAACAGACTACCAGGGTTCTTTGCTGCCACACAAAGCACAGAAAGGACACATAGTCAGATCAAGCCACTTCCTGAAATTACACTGCTAGTATACGGCAGTGCTGTCCGTCTATCCATATCTCCTGGTCCAACATATTCTTATTACTAAAACGTGCCACTTAAGCTGATGTTTGTGAAACAGGGAAAGTCAAAGGGGTTATTTCTATGAAAACTGGATCATTTATGTCTGTTTTATTACCTTCTACAGCATTGCTAAGTTGCGATATAACTTACACAGCATTAAAACATTCACACATTGGCTTCCTGTTCAGTGCAAAGTAAATATTAACCAACATTGTACCACAGAAACTAACAAAATGCACACAATAATAATAATAATGAATCTTATCATGGCCCAGTCTCTGTATGTCTCTGGCCAAAGTCCCAAGTAAGTGTGCAAGCAATGCCTATTTTTGTTTTCGATAAGGCCGACAAACGCTTATGTCGTCAACTTTACTGGATTCCACTGTTTTTATAATTATGTTAATATTTTTGAACAGGGTTCTGTCACTCCAGTGCCATCTGCTGGATCCAGTGCGTTCCTTCTCCACTTGCCCCTCATGCCAAACTAACTTCCTGGTTGATTAAAACACCTTTTAGGTTCAGTAAAGTGTGTTTCTGCCAACAGGGGAAATGCAGGCATGATGCAGCATCCATGAGGTTGGGTAAGAGAACCAAGGTGACCCCAAGAAATAGATGGCGATCTTGTTTGGGTTTGCTGAGATGACTTGATTTCTTGATTTTTCGCAGAACTCAGATGCACACACAAAGTTCCTACTTTTTCAACAAATCAAGTAGTCACTTTAAAACGTTTGGAGGTGCAATAAGTCCTCCTCCTGTTTGCAGTGTGCAGGGTTTTCTTTCGTAGTAAGAATTGCTTGGCTGCTTCTAGATGATTCGAGAATGACTGCTCATGCCTTGATCTTCCACTTCTGGGCACATGCACTGATTTACACAAATATTTGAACACTTATTTCTTAGATGAATTTACTGGAATGTTTTTGAATATCTCCTATTACTTTTAATACATGTCTTTCACGGTCACGTATTTTGTGCTCCTTTTCTAACATCGTATGATGTTTGTTTCTGGTCAGCAAACCACAGTGGAGGAGCAGAGTCGCATCATGCAGCTGGAGCAGGAGCTCAGCCACACCAGGGCCGAGATCAAGACTCTCCAAGTTCAGCTGCGACCCCAGCCGGAGGCAGATGTTACACTCCTCCTGCTGCCCGACGGGGAGAACGGCGAGCTTAGAGAGAAAACGGCGCTGGCAGCAAACCAGCAGGAGATGGAGGCGCTGAAGGTTGTGGTGGGGAAACAGAACCAAGAGATTGGCGAGCTGAGGCTGAAAGTCCAACAGGCCACTAAGGAAAACATGGACATGATGGACACCTGGAAGGTAATCTTACACCATGTGAACTATGTGAGCTTGGAAGTCTCAGTTGATGTCCAAATTTACACAGAGACTTTTAAAAACAGTTGTTTCCCTCCCAAAGATATAATTTTCACTCCAATGTATTGTTAAAAGAGCCCTGTTTTCAGAAAAAAGGGAATCACAGGCTGCCGTTTGCATGCCAAAGCAACAGGTGGCGTTTTAACCCCAGCATAACTCCATTAATGTATTCTAGCCAATCAAACCTGAAGAAAATATTTTTCAGAAAGGCACAAAAATGACACTGAAAATCAAAGAAAATGTCTTATAAAGGTATCAGATGAATACAATAGCTCCCCGCACATTTGCAGATCCAAAAATTTGCAGATCATGTGGTTAAAAAGAAATATTTCTTTCTCCAAAAATAGTATTTCTGCAGAAAACACATCCCATTCACCATGAATTAGTTATAATTTATAAATACTTGATAATACAAGTAAAATGTACAGCATACATGTAGTCCACAACAATTATACATTTGTCTTTTATGGTTCACTGATTTTACTTTTTTTTTTAAACATAATTTTCATTCATTGTCGAGAATTTTGTTCTGTGGCCCTTTAACACACTATAGTTGTGTGCTGTGACTGGAGATTCAAAAGTTAGTTTGGCTCATTAGTGGTGACTACTAATATGTTGGTTTTTTTTACTTTAAATGTGTCTAATAAGTATGTGAGGCATATTGTGTCAAAACTCTTATGGGTATGTCGGATACGCTCAGTTTTTTACCAAGTGGGGTGCATAAAGATAGTTTGTGATGTTAAAAAAACCTTCTCTTTTTTTTGTTGGTGTTGCAGATTATAGATAAAAGTTACCCCAGCTCAAGTTATTCAGAAAATAAGAGACCTAAGAAGTCAGTTTGTCCATCCATCCATCCATTTTCCTCCGCTTATTTGGGTCCGGGTCGCGGGGGCAGCAGCTTCAGTAGGGAAGTCCAGACTTCCCGGTCCCCAGCGACCTCTTCCAGCTCCATCAGGAGGACACCAAGGCGTTCCCAGGCCAGCTGTGAGACATAGTCCCTCCAGCGTGTCCTAGGTCTTCCCGGGGGAATGCCCGAAACACCTCAGCAGGGAGGCGCCCTGGAGGCATCCGGACTGGATGCCCGAGCCACCTCAACTGGCTCCTCTCCATGTGAAGGAGCAGCGGCTCTACTCTGAGCTCCTCCCGGATGGCCGAGCTCCTCACCCTATCTCTTAGGGTGAGTCCAGCCACCCTACGAAGGAAACTCATTTCCGCCGCTTGTATCCGCGATCTCATTCTTTCGGTCATGACCCATAACTCATGACCATAGGTGAGGGTGGGAACGTAGATCGATCGGTAAACAGAGAGCTTTGCCTTCCGGCTCAGCTCTCTCTTCACCACGACGGTCCGGTACAGCGACCGCATTACTGCAGATGCTGCACCGATCCGTCTGTCGATCTCACGCTCCAACCTTCCCTCACTCGTGAACAAGAACCCGAGATACTTGAACTCCTCCACCTGAGGCAAGACCTCACTCCCAACCCGGAGGGTACAGTCCACCCGTTTCCGACTGAGAACCATGGCCTCGGATTTGGAGGTGCTGAGTCTCATCCCAGAAGCTTCACACTCAGCTGCAAACCGCTCCAGTAAACGCTGAAGGTCACAGCCTGAAGAGGCCATAAGGACCACATCGTCTGCAAATAGCAGAGACGAGATCCTAAGGTCACCAAGCTGGACTCCCTCAACACCTTAACTGCGCCTAGAAATACTGTCTATGAAGATTATGAACAGAATTGGTGACAAAGGGCAGCCTTGGCGGAGGCCAACGTTCACCGGAAACAAGCTCGACTTACTGCTGGCAATGCAAACCAGGCTCCTGCTTTGATTGTACAAGGACCGAATGGCACGTAGTAGCGGGCCATCAATCCCGTACTCCCGGAGCACCCCCCACAGGACACCACGAGGGACACGGTCGAATGCCTTTTTCAAGTCCACAAAGCACATGTAGACCGGTTGGGCAAACTCCCACATACCCTCCAGTACCCTTGCAAGGGTGTAGAGCTGGTCCAGTGTTCCGCGATCGGGACGAAAACCACATTGCAGCTCCAGTAACCGAGGTTCGACTAACGGTCGTGCCCTTCTCTCCAGCATGCCCTTCTCTCCAGCACCCTGGAGTAGACTTTCCCAGGGAGGCTAAGGAGTGGGATCCCTCTATAGTTGGAACACACCCTCCGATCACCCCTTTTAAAAATGGGGACCACCACCCCGGTCTGCCCGTCCAGAAGTGCTGTTCCTGACTTCCATGCAATGTTGTAGAGGCGTGGCAACCAACAGAGTCCCCCAACATCCAGAGCCTTGAGGAATTCCGAGCGGAACTCGTCTCCCCCTGGAGCCTTGCCACTGGGGAGTGATTTAACTACCCCAATTAAATCTGGGGGTAACAGCCAATGATGGCAAACAGGGAAATAATCTGTCAGCCTTGTTCACGGTATTTTATAGTATAGTATACAGTATTAGTTTTCCAACTGACTCTACATCACCAGCCAAATTAAAAGCAAGCAGATAAAAAAAAACACAGGCAGTGACTAACGCAACACGAGCCGTTTACAGCTCCCTCTTGTCAGATGCACCACGTGCGTAACGAAACAAGTTTACCAAGTAACTTTAGATACAAGCCGAGCTGACGAAAACTTAAAAATAACTTTAAAAAAAAAACAATCACAGAGCGTGAAGAGTAATACATAAGTAGTTATCCAACGAGGATTTTCCTTCATCACAATTACGGATAATAACGAGCTGTACTTGTTTCATGCCCGTACTCTGCAAAAATTGATTATCCATAACTCTAGTAGCTAGCCCATGCAGCCCCGATGTTTCCTGATTCCTCCTGTCAGCTGTCTTTCTAACAATCATGTGGTCTTTCCCCTATTGACAGTCTTTCTGTTCACGGTCACTGGATGATTCCAGACAGGTGTATAGTACAAACTTTCATTTACTTGGACCAAATGATAGCCCCTTTTAAACAGAGATGCTAAACAATTTCTGCATCAGGGCCATTTTTCTACCTGTGTCTTTTACACTAAACATACCCGAGTGGACATTTCCACACCTTTGTGCGCTTTTATACAGTGACACCGAATCTCACAATGAGACAGTTAAGTCCCTGACGACGTCAGCTCACTTTTAGGACGGTGACAATTCCTTTCAAAACAGAGCGAGAGTCATGTATGTCGTGTTAAAATGTGCTTGTGGGTCCTGGCTTTGTTTCAATTCCTTTTATACAGGCAGTGTACTGCACTGCCTCTGTTAAGCCAGTGATACTACTTCGAAAGGTGACAAATTGCGGCTCAATTTCTCTCCCCCATTTATTCCCCTGTTTATACAGAACAGTGACCTGAGAAAATGGGGGATTTTTTTTGTGGGCTTTGGCATTTGTGAACCAATTGCAGGAGTGTTGGCTTGATCAATTACCCTGCTTTAATGCTGTCTAAATCCCTAAGTGATCCATTTCTCATCCCTCTGCAGGCTAAATTTGACTCTTTGGTGAGCGAACACCAGCAATCCCTGGAGGAGGTGAAAGCTTCCTTTACTGGTGACCACGCAACGACACCAGGCCAAGAATTGGGTGTCCAAGAACTGAGGGCCACTCTTGAGAGCCTGAAGATGGAGCATCAACTGGAGGTGGAGAACCTCAAGGCCAAGTATAAGATAGAAGCTGCCATCCTGAGTAAAGAACGTGAGGACCTCTGCGCTCGTCTTCAAGAAGCTAAAGTTCAGCTGGCTAAGAGCAATCCCACTTCCCGGACAGATGTGGACTCCAAGGAGGGCAGCAAGCAGGCCCTAGAAGAAGCCACTAAAAAGCTACAGAAGGTGGAGAAGAGGCTGGCAGAGATGGAGACTCTTCAGAGGGAGCAGGACAGAAGCACACAAGAGCTGAGAGTAAGACAGGAAAAGGCCTTGAAGAATGCCCATAGCGAGAGCCAGAAGGAGATTCAGACACTGGAGGAGAAGCTGAGGGTGACGGCCAACCAGCTGCGGGCCATCCAGGCTGACCGCTACACCTCCCACGATGCTAATGTTAGCAACAAGTAACAAGTGAAATCTAGAAGTTAGCAAGATGTGATGTCACTGCTCAAACTCATTTAGTGAATTTTCTTTTAGATGATCGAAGCTAACAACCTTTCCGATGAGAAGATAAAGCTGAAACAGAATATTGAAGGTAATTTAAGATCACTTAACCACTATTCACCAAAGCAAAAGCCTTTTTTATGCAGAGTCGCCGCATCAAACAAGATCCGACATTCATCTACCTTTGTCTTTCACACAGAGACACAACATTCTGCAGTCGAATAATACACAGCTATAACAAAGGCATCGTCCCGCTTCTACTACTACCTTCACAGACATGTTATACATGTTGTATAAATTATAATTAGGGCTGTCAAAGTTAACGCATTAATTACGCACTAACAGAAGTGTCCTTTAATGCCACTTATTCTTTTGACACACAATTAACGTGCACACACCCTGTTTGACTCTTGGCCCACACTGTAGTTTGAGGAACTGCGGCGGATTTGTCAAAAGCGAAAAGGTAAATCAAATAATGAGCAGAAATGCGCCAAGAAAATTTTATTTGAATGGCAAGATTAGCGTTAAAGCACTGGCATGTGGCTCTCTCAAAAAGACCAAAGTTATTTGTGTTGCTGTGACTTGAGTTGTCATGAAGTACGTCGCCTCTGGGAGAAGTGGGAAGTTACTGGTGCACTGCATTGTTTTGTCATTTATACATTAGTGGTACCTTGGCATAAAGTGTCCCACCTAACGAGTGCTTTTAGATGTGAGTCTCTCGTTTTGTTTTGAACTGCTAGCTAAAATTCAGGCTAGGAGCTGCTAGTTACCAGCAGAGCTGATGAGAGCTATTTGGGGTGCTAGCTAATGCTATGCCATTGACACTACATTATAGCGATAGTATGTACATTTTGGCTAATTTATTTTATTTAGTATGCATTGTGCAAAACTATGACAGGAACAGCATCAAATTACAAGCACTAAATTTATACAGAACCACCATCCACCGGTGTTTGTTTTTCACAGACGTTGTGTACCACAGCTATGCACATTAGAGCGCAGTAAGGTCATCAGCTCCATATGCATTCCGACGTAGTATCAGCATTTCAAAGCAAATATGGTATAGTATCATCTGTGAAGCCTGTGAGAATGAAGAAGGTGCGTTCAAGGACCGTCTCACAGTGGGACAAATCACTGCTTACATTAAACATGAAAAACTGGGCGAGTTCTAACTGTATTATTTTATAACAAAATAATAGCCCATATTTCCAATATTGATATCGCTTTACATAAAATTTGACAAAGTAGTAGTTGCATATCGGATCTTTTACCACAAAATGATTTACATCCCTACTTATAGATAAAAACTTAATTTAGACTTAGACTTTATTGATCTACATGGGAAATTGCTTGGTTACAGTAGCTCAATTGCGGAAGAAAAAGACAACCACTCTTAAATAAAAAATGCAATGCAATATTAATTAAAAAAAAATATTAGATTAGATTATAATCTAATATATAAAAAGAAAAAAGAAATAAATAGAATGTCAGAAAAACAATATTTGCATATTTACAAATAGTGTGCAACAAAGGGGACCAGCAACAAAGGGGAAGCCTCTGGGCTTCCTGCTTAGGTTGCTGCCCCCGCGACCCGACCTCGGATAAGCGGAAGAAAGTGGATGGATGGATGGATATTACAATACTCATATTTGTGAAATCCTTTTTTACAAAACACTTAAATGCAAAATGCACATACCATACTAATAGTATTACTAATAATATTATTCTCTCAAAACGTAATACTAGAGCCTAATTTGGACCTACTGTATTTCCTGGTACTGCACTGTTAATCATCGTGGGAACTTTAGTTTTTTTTTAGCATAAACGTAAAGCTAACTTTGACAGCTAAGGAACCACACTCTTTACAGTTTGAACAATAGATAAAGACATTTTTAAAATAGATTACTGTTGCAACAACACAACATCAGGAGGGTAAAACTAACCAGTCTCACGATGGTCTAATCCCAGCTCATGTTCTCTATTATTGGGTGGACAATCCAACGCTTGGTAAATTTTGCTTCACAATGATAAGAACTTTTACCCATACCTTTACAACATACTTCCTGTTTAGATTTCCACAGCCCACTTTGGTAGCCAGCTAATTGAACCTGAATAATTACACTACTCCCCCTTCTGGTTACAGCCAAGAAGGAATCACCAATATGGCACCTTTAATTACCCCACAACATATTGTAACCCCTGTACATAGGTACATTAGATTCAAATCCATCAATGAAAGTCTTAATCTACTCTACCTGTTTAATTGAACTAACAGAAACCATGGAGAAGCTGCTGAAAAGGGAGAAAGAAGTTTACACTCTTACCTCACAGGTTGAAGCCCTCAAATCACAAATTGGAGGTAATTTTTGAAAAACACATGACAAAAACCTATGTGTGCTCACGTTTTTTGCCTTTTAATGCCAGCTCTGGAGACCAAAGTCCGTGCAGGGGAAAAGAAAGCCGAAGCCCTGGCCAAGGAGAAGGTGCGTGTGGAGGCGGAGCTCGAGTCCATGACCAGAAAGTCCCATGATGCTTCAGGGCAGCTGCTCAGCATCAGCCAAGATCTACTGAAGAAAGAGAGGTGATGTGTACAGTTAATATTTTATTTAAACATCCACCCATATGTTTGGGTTAAGCAACCTACGACACGGACCACAACAGCATTTGATTTAACCTGCCATGCAATTCTAAACAGAAGTGAAACCTCAAATGATTATTTTTTTTTACTCATAAATCATAGCTTAAAAAATGTTTTGTTTTTTCATGCAGGAGCTTGAACGAGTTGAGGATTTTGCTTCTAGAGTCGCATCGCCACTCGCGGGAAATGGACAAGGACCTGAACCGGGAGGTTCGCAAGGCCGAATGGAAGGTGAAGGAGCAAAAAC
Source organism: Oostethus manadensis (assembly GCA_024372805.1). Classification (NCBI taxonomy): domain Eukaryota; kingdom Metazoa; phylum Chordata; class Actinopteri; order Syngnathiformes; family Syngnathidae; genus Oostethus; species Oostethus manadensis. The sequence goes on from QODF01000021.1 coordinate 271,106, forward strand.
TGCAGGATGACATCAAGACACTGCGTGAAAAACTTCTGCTGCTGGTAAGAGGACAAGGACATTACAGTGTTTCAATAAGGGGGCAGCGTTAGCACGCAAAGTAGCCAGCAGAGGGCTCCCTTGAAGCACTTCAAGACTCGCATGGTTTTATAAATCTTGCTTTTTGCACTGAGAACAGAAATCGGCCTTCTCCAAAATGTTCCACAACATACAAATATCCAAATAGTCTAAATAAGGTGAAGAATCAAGATGCAGGCAGTATTGAGATGCATTTTTATTTCAGGGCCGGCAAAGGTTCTCCCCCGACCATCGCCGACACTCGATGTTGGACCCCTCGGCCTTGGACTCGGAAGTCAGCCGCCTCCGGCAGCAGCTGCTGAGCACCGAGGAGGCCCTAAGGACCGCTCTGGAGCACAACCAGCAAGTGGACCAGCTGGTGCAGGCCATGGGCAAGCCTCCAGAGAAAAGCCCGGTAAAGTATGGGCATAAGCTGCAGGTGTTGGAGGAATTAATCACTACATTAATAGCAAACAAAATACACATCCGCAAAGTCTCACAGCAAACAAGTGTAAACTTGTAGTTATCCATTTCCTCTGCATTGTTAGCCTTTTTCACACAGAGATTCCCACACACTGGCTGCATCAGTCATAGCAGATCTGACAATTACTATCAACAGTGTCAGGTGTTAAACTTTAAAGCTGGGCGTTTCCTTACACAAAGGTGGATCCTGCTAATACTTAGTTTGCAATAGTTCCTGAAAGGAAAACCGAGTAAGTTGACATTGAAGTTTGTCTTTTCAGATTCACGGAGCCAATGGAATCCATCATCAAGAACCCAACAGCACTCAAGATGTATGTGTTGTAATCGCTGATATAATATTTTAAATTATTATTATATTATTTTATTTTTATCTTTCAGGAGCAGCAACACTGATACAAGCTGAGGGGGATGCCATTTAACTAGGACATGCAGGAAGAGGAAGTTCATACCAAAACTACAAGTGGCAGAAACCACCTGATAGCAAGTCTCAAGGACCAATCAAAGTACTCTAATATAAATGAGCACATGTGGACTCGGAGAGATGACATTATTATCATTATCATTATTAGTATGCAGTCTTCTATCAAGACTGCAACTTTTCGAGAGTTTTACAATTGAAGGAACTTCTTTTGAGTTGCAAGAGACACAATTTCAAAAAGCAGTTTCAAAATGGACAATGATTACAAGCACTACCACTTGGTCACTTTTTTTTTTATTTATTACCGTGATTTTTTTTTGTTTTTGCTCTTCAGCTTTGAAGTAATCATCAACTCGAGTCGAGCTGCCAGTCCCAAGATTCTGACGTCTTTTTAAGGAACTGTCCTTGATGGACGATCGATGTCCCAAATGGTGCGTAGTGCACAAAATTGGTAAGTCGTGAAGGTTACCAAGTGTTATTGGAGACATTAAAGTAATACATGAAAGTAAATGTGTCCTTTGAATATTAAAGGTTCTGTCCCTTCTTGGCTCCAAATGACACTTTTCCATCCATCCGTTTTCTATTTCGCTTATCCTCATTAGGGTGCTGGAGCCTATCCAGCTGACTTCGGGCGGGAGGCAGGGTACACCCTGGACTGGTTGCCACTCTTTTTCAACCAAAAAATTTAACGACACCACTATACAAAATGTTACCAATAGTGGTTCAAAAGAACAGACTGTACAAATAAATGGCAATATTTATTGCAGTTTAAAGTTTTTTGTTTGAATAAAATGATTGCTGTTCATGGCTATCTCTGCAGCCATGTTACAGATGCACGTTTTTTATGCACGTACATAAAAAAGTCTCAGAGAAATGGGTGGAAATTTGGAGTTATTGTGTAGTTATAATGGGGTAAACAGTACATTCAGTGATAGCTAACGTTAGCATTTAAACTTTGCCAAGTTGACAGCAGACATTACTGATGCCCGTGTGTGTGTGTTGCATTGGGTGTGGCTTGGAGCAGGAAAGGGTGGAATATATCAGTTTAAAAGTTAGAGCCCACCTAACCAAGACAGACAGCACCTTTTTAAAAATGGTAAAATTCCATTTACCAGGGATGAGAAAATAGCCTGCATAAAAAGATTTGTGTTCATATCATATGGAATAAACAACCATGCTTCTTGATAAAATCTTTTTTATAGGTTTTTTAGTAGCTGTTGCACGTAATGGACTAGCTGCTTAGACTGCTGTTAATAAAAGGAATACATATTTCTACATGTTACATGTTCCCCTAAAACTTTGGTCCTAGCTTGTACCATAACTGGGGCCTCTGTTGCTGTTTTCTTCAGTTGAGTGATGGTTACTAACTGAAGGGCTACCAAACACTATCAAATAAATTTTTTCTGTCCCTTAATGTACTCCAAAGGGCTAATTATTGGACTCCTAGGTAATTGTTCGTACCTTTTCTGGGATTTACGAGGTCTGTTCTCAAGCTGTAAAGCAGAAACTTTGAGGGTACCACCAGAGTGCCAAGCTACTGTACTTTTAAAGGTACGATCGTTCCCCAAAGTCAAGATTCTGTCCCTCAAACACAGAATCACATAGAGCTGCTTACTGGACATATGGACTACTTTGTTTCAGGACCAGAAAAGAAGCTGTATATGTATGTTTGAGGATATACCCATAAAATTAGAATATCCTGAAAAGGCTGTTGTATTTCTGCAATTCAACTTACAAGGTGAATTTGACATATTAAATAATAGAATAATTATGCAAATCCAGATATTTCAAGTTGTTGTTTTTTTCTTTGCATTTTGCTGATCAGGTCTTGTAGCTTAAAAAAGTTTGTGGGTTTGTGGTTTTTATAAGCTGAAAATCTTTATCAGCAAAGTTACAAGGTTACAATTTAATAGCTGATACTATTTAAATAAAAGAGTACCAGGTATGTTCCGAAGCTGTAAAACACAAGTGCGAATGGAATTAAATGAGCATATTTCAGTAAAAAGGTCCTGAAATCTAAAAGCAACGAGCCACACTAAAGTATCTACATAGGGCTAATTGTTGGACTGTGATGTAATTGGTGATAATGTTACTGGGACCAAAAAAGTACCAGGCATGTTCCCACCCTGCAAAATACAAGAGTACGAAAGCCATTCAGTTAAGGATGCTGCCCCAGTGTCAAGCTAGCGTAAGGTGTACAAATGTACTAATTCCTACAACTCTAAGGTCGCCTTTGTACCATTTCCAGGGCCCTAAAAGTACCAGGTACACCCCTGATCAAAATCTTAAGTCCAGTTGAAAAATTGCTAGAATTTACCTTTTGCACAATTGGATTTTGATGAAGTTTTAAGTAGAGCCACAATATGCAAAAGCAAGAAGGGGGAGTGTGACAAAAAGCACTTTTGAAAAAGTAATTTTTTTGAAAACAACAAACTGAAATAGGCTGATCAAAAAAATGACAAAAAACAATGCAAACCAGAACAAAAAAATTCTCAGTAGGACTCAGTAATGATTAGCTCCACCATTCTTGAAAAAATTTAAATTTTTCAATTTTTTGTAAAATTCAAAAATTTGTTTGGGCATGCTTAATGCGAGTGTTTCCAGGAAGCTAGTGGGAACATTGCTCCAAGTGCTGAAGATGGCTTACCGAAGGGCATCAATTGTCTGGAACTGATGGCCATTTTTATAAACCTCCCTTGCCATCCACCCGCAAATATTCTCTATGGAATTTAAATCAGAGGAACATGCAAGATGAGCCAAAAGAGTGATCTTATTCTCCCCGAGGAGGTCCTTAGTCAAGCGAGAATTGTGAACTGCAATGTTGTCCTGTTGAAAAACCCAGTTGTTACCACACAGCTGAGGGATGCCCGCTGCAACATCTGCACGTAACCTGCCGCCGTCTGATGGGAGTTTTGTCACCACACCTACAGGTTACTCCTACTAATATTATCGTGGGCCAACAATGGGTACTACGCCTGCTGATTAGTATTACTAGGCAGGTTACCAGAAGAAAGGGAAACCATCCAAAGAAGCCAAGGATCCAAGACCAATGTAATGTATTGCATTTGTATTGGGTAGCGTATTCTCCACATAATTGAGTTAAAGTGTATACTATACATCTGTAAGCATACTTCATCTGATAAAACATCTTTCAACTGTTTTGGACAAATTCTACTTTGTCACAATATGATGATTACTGTTTGCATATTTCAACAACTTTTAACACCCCTGCAGGTGTTGGTTTTAGAAAATGTCAGGACGTAACCGCATGTACCGGTTTGGATGCCAAATAAACAAAATATTGCAACCCTGAAAAGTTCCAGAAAATGTGAGTACATAATAGAAGCTAGCATGCGAGTGCAAAATGTGAGTCCCTCCTCAAATGGCTCCTCCCCATGCGAAGGAGCAGCAGCTCTAGTCCTAAAATCCTCCTGGTTGACTGAGCTCCTCACCCTAACTCTCAGCATGAGTCCAGCCATCTTAAAGATCTTACTCTTTAGGTCATTACTCAAAGCTGTGTCTCAACCCAGAAGCTTCACATTCCGCTGCGAACCGCCTCAGTAAATGCTAAAGGCCTAATGCCTGATGAGGCAAGTGGGACCAGATCATCTGCTAATAGAAGAGATGAGATCCTAAGGCCCCCAAACTGGTCCCCCTCAAAGCCATGGCTGTACATAGAAATTCAACAGAATTGGTGACAAAGGTTCACTGGGAACAAGTTGTACAAGGAATGAATGACATTTCAGCACAGCCAAAATAGCATGAACATTTAAAACAATTTCAATTGGGGATTTTTTTGCTCACAAGGGGCAAAAGTATACACTTGGTCTTCCCCCAGCATTAATAATGTTTTACAATGACTACTTTTTAAAGTGTATTTATTTATTATAAATGTTATAAATTATTATAATCAAAATTAATGTTTACAATGGTGCTTTTTTTATCACAATGAGAACAAATGCTTGTCTTTTTGTGTAGTGTTCCCATGTTAAGTAACCAATTTTAAGTAACAGAATTATTTTAAGGACATTGTTTTGACATTTTTTAAAGTGAAAAAGCAAATTTAACTTTACAGTCATTCATCACAGACAAAAGTACATGAAAATGAATGTAAAGGAACAAACGGGAATTTTGTGTAGTTGTGTCATTTTAGGATCATTTTAAGGAACTCAATTTAGGCTGTCACAAACAGCTGAAATATGCAAACTATTTGCATATGATGCATTGATATTTTATTAGTCTTCCATGTTGACACGCACTTGGGCGACAAGGATTCCGCAGATCTAATACATATGAAGAAAAACGCTTAGAATTTTCCGCTGCGTGACAACTTTTTTTTTTACTCTTTTCCTTTTTTTAACCGCCCAGAGGTTGATCGGTTAATCCTGTATGTAAATCGCAGCCAATGGAGTGTGTTGTTGCGTTGGGATGGGATTAGCAGGAGGCGAATGAGTTTCAATTTTACTGGATTACAGAACAAAGAAGAGGGAAAGGGACACTCTGGCTCTGTTAAGGGATAAACGAAGTCAGAAATAAGAAGACTAATCGTTAAAAAAATACAACACGGCGATGATCGGGATTAGGTCGTTTTCGGCACATCATCGTGTATGTGGGAGTCGTTTGTGATGGATTAAAGAAAACAACATATTCCCGGATTGACATCAACAAGCCTATTAAATCGCCAATCACGGTGAGTTTGGCCATCGCTTACGCTTGATTAAGATATCCATACAGATGCGTGGAAACATTTGATTGTTGCATTTTTTGGATTGAACGTTGAGAATTTACGGATTATTTCTGGATGCTAACGATAGCCACCTAGCTAGCTCGCCAGCTAGCTGGCGTTATTACACGATACCGTTAGCTAATTAGCCACGGTTGGTTCTTTAAACAGACACAAGAGGAGAGATTATATTGTCACGTTTTTAAAACAGAAATGACTCCACCTTCTCAAACGTTATTTAACGCAAGAAGCTTGGCGCTGTTTATTTATTCTTGTCTGTCCTTGCTAAACTGTCCGTCACGTCTGTTTAAAGGTTAACAAAGACAGCTATCAGAATGAGCAACCGAGTCATTTCAACTTGACTAAACGTTTGAAACTGCTCGGTTGAGTTAATTGCAACTTTTAACAGCACGACCACCCTGCGGAACTGCTAATTTGTAGTTATTGGTAAAAAATGTAATTTTGTCGTCGTGTTACAAACTTGACTTAAGTATTACTTTATATTTTAACAAAATCAGCAGCACAATTGATATTAAATCTCTTGAGATACTATGGCACTTTTAAGGTGCCATTTTAGTCACAGAACGTGCACACAATACATTTGACACTTTTACTCTCGAGCCATTCACATCTGATGACTTTGATTTAGGACCCGCAGTCCAGCAGCAGAACGACTGTATGCGCTTCCACTGGTGTCTTGTGGGGCCAAAGACTGGCCTGCAAGTTTGCTTCACAACTTGGGAGTGGCCAACATTTAAAACTCATTCCAGTCCTTTTGTATATGACAGGAGCAATCTACTGTTTTTAAGGACTTACTGCAAAAACACTAGCCAACCTCTATAGGACAGGAGAGAACTACTGTTTTTGAAAACATGCAGCTGGAAATACTAGTCAAAGATCCTCTATGTAGTTTGTAAAAACTACACTTTGTAGTTTTATAAGAAAGTACGAGAAAAACACTTGTCAAAGATCCTTGTATGATGTGAGCGTTGCGCTGTTTTTGAGAACCTACTGCCAAAACGCTTGTCTAAGACCCTGTTTACAACAGGAGAGCTCTGCTGTTGTTGAGAACCAACAGCCAAAACGCCAGTCTCTAAAGTTCCCTTTTAACTGTGATTCTCAACCTGAGGTATGCGTACCCCTAGTGCTACTCAAGTAAATTGCAGGGAATACATGGAGACATTTAATTTCTAAAATGAGGAAGTGCATGTTTTCAATCATTTCATATTAAGCCAGACAATGTAATGGAACCTGTGCGATACGGATAATTTTCCCAGGAAGACAATAACCTGTAGCACAGCGGTGCCAAAATCATAAGAGTTGTGTAACATTTTCATTCATACAACACGTATGAGTGAGGGGGTCCTCATGGTATGAGAAAAAGGCTCTTGGGGTACACAAGAAAAAAAGGTTGGGAAACACTGCTGTATAGGACAAGAGAGCTTTGCTGTTTTTGAAAACCTACTGCCAAAATGCAAGTCTAAGATGTTGTGTATGACAGGAGAGCTCTGCAGTTTTTGAGAACCTACTGCCAAAACACTAACCTAATATCTTCAGTGCTCTGCTGTTTTTACAGAATCTGCTGCAACAGTGTCTCTCCCTGGAAGGCCAGTCACCATAATCAATAAATAAACCACATGATAAAAATTAAAAAAACTTGATAAATTTGCCAGCCTCAATAAATTGACATGCGCAAGCTTGTTTGTTTTCCTCCCCTCTCTCTACCAAACACGCTGGATGACAAGAGGTTTCACTCTGTCTGAACACCTGGGGGTGTTGGTTCTAAAGCGGAATGAATGGCGTGAGAGAACCCTCATGTCAGTCCTTCAGTCTCTTTGTCACAGAGGGTGGGGGCGGGGCCTCTGGCGAGTGCACACACAGTGGTGCAACTGAAATAAATTTTTACAATTCCACGCGTACACGTTGCACACACAAACTGACCATGTGACCATGCACACGCACAACATATTTACAGCTTGTAAATATGTGTTTACATTACACAAAATAGTACGCGCGTCTCGCATTGTTCCCGCATACGTATGTATTGTTACCACCACTTCCCCCGTTATATCCCGCGTCACACCACGCAACAGCAGGTATCTCTCTGCAGCATCATTAATTTGCGTTCCTGTTAAGGTATAATACCCAATAATTAATAATAACCTTTAATGAAGAATACCCATTGTATGTATACACAATGCTATACATGTGAGAGACCATTTACCATTGACCAATGTTCATTATTTTTTATAGTGCAATTAAGTGCAATTTTCTTTTTGGAGACTTGATACTCCATTTTATTCCTTTTTCTGTTGATTGTGATTGTGATTTTTAGTAAAGTGCCATTTTTTGTTTTTGTTTGTTTGATTTAAAAGCCATTTACTTTCCTAATACAATGGTAAATACTCTTGAGAGTAAAAAGAGTAAAGTTTTAGGGCATTTATTATCATTTATATGAAGAAAATGGTCTAAAAATAATGTTGACAATAATAAATTTTTTATTGGCATTAATCTGTACGGCAGTTATCTCCATCAAAATATGTTGTCATGTACTCGCCCACACCCAACTTTAGAACTGAACTCACAGGCTTGTCTGATGTCCTGCTGGATTTGGCCTGTGGGCCACCAGTTGGATTCCCTGGTTTGCCATCTTACCCGACTGGAAACTGAAAGTGGTACAAATGTTTTGTCCTCAAGTTCAACCTTTAAACCTGACAAAGTGTTTATGGATGTGTGTTGTCCAGACTGTTCACACACCAAAAGGCGTAAATGCCCCTTGTTTGCTCCTCCTCCACTTCCTGTGAGAGAAGGAGGTCGTCTATTTTGAGGCCGTCATAATCAGGAGGAGTGATGTGGGAGGGGGGCTAATGTTTGCTTGTCCCCAGGGGAGGAATGTTTAGATGGCCAATAAGACTTGCTGCCACACCCTCCTCTTCATCTGTGAACATTAGCCTCTCTCTCTCTTTTTCAGTCTGTGGCTGCCAGTACAGTATAATGGTTCCCAGTGTCTACAGAGATTAAAGGCCAGCGCGGAATTGTTCACATGCCCCGAGATTAGTTTCCAAGGAGACGGGTTCCAGTTGCTATGAGAACTTGGTGCCGCCTGGCTTTTAGGACAGCACTTTCACCCCCAGACACTTCCTGTCTGCTTGTTTTTATTGTCTACTCTTCATACAATTTTGTAATTGAAGTGTTTTATGATAATGCAATACAAAACTGTACTCATTTGTTTTTTTTTAGGCCTACTGCTGATCTTGTAGTAGCTAGCCACCTGTTTTTCAAAGCAGGACCAAACACATATTATTATAACATCACTGACATCAGCTAGCTTTCTTGTACTTTTGATTGACATCTAACAAAGCCTTCTTAGCGCTGACACGCTGCTAACAACTAATTATAAGCCTTTTATAGCAACAACACACAGTTATCTGATACCAACACATATTGTAGAACTGTTGAACTCCAGCTTGTGTGAGTTGCGCTCATCTTGACTGGCAAACCAGGTGCCAGGCACTTTACATGTTAAACAGATGCTAGAATAACAGGCTATACAATATGCCTAATAATACATGGATAACTAATGCAAAGATATCAGAGGGCAATACATGGCGAGAGGATGTTTGAACATGGCTAAGATAAGAAAAGCCTCAATATGAACGGATGCCAATGCATAGCTAACAAACAATACTAATATCATCTTGACACATTTATAGAGTCTAACTTGTGGCCACTTGGTGCTAACCGATGACAAACCAACGCCAGACATATTATACTAACAAAGACTGATGCATGCCAAACAGATATTAAGATAAGAGGTGCTAATAGAAGCTAGCATTCAGATAACATGCGATGCTAGGCTAACATTGGTGAATATATAGCAAAGATAGGTCCAACAAGGTCTACTGTGTGTCTCAGATGCTAAAACTTCTAATCTAACAGCAAACATGACAAAGAGATACTAAAATATAGTTAACACTGGCCTAATATAGATGAACACATAGCAACCAAGAGAAGGGTACGACCGTTAGTCGAACCTCGGTTAAAGGAGCTGCAATGTGGTTTTCGTCCCGGTCGCGGAACACTGGACCAGCTCTACACCCTTGCAAGTGTACACGAGGGTATGTGGGAGTTTGCCCAACCAGTCTACATGTGCTTTGTAGACCTGGAAAAGGCATTCGACCGTGTCCCTCGTGGTGTCCTGTGGGGGTGCCCTGGGAGTACGGGATTGGTGGTCCGCTACTACGCGCCGTTCGGTCCTTGTACAATCGAAGCAGGAGCCTGGTTCGCATTGCCAGCAGTAAGTCGAGCTTGTTTCCGGTGAACGTTGGCCTCCGCCAAGGCTGCCCTTTGTCACCGATTCTGTTCATAATCTTCATGGACAGAATTTCTAGGCGCAGTCAAGGTGTTGAGGGAGTCCAGCTTGGTGACCTTAGGATCTCGTCTCTGCTATTTGCAGACGATGTGGTCCTTATGGCCTCATCAGGCTGTGACCTTCAGCGTTTACTGGAGCGGTTTGCAGCTGAGTGTGAAGCTTCTGGGATGAGACTCAGCACCTCCAAATCCGAGGCCATGGTTCTCAGTCGGAAACGGGTGGACTGTACCCTCCGGGTTGGGAGTGAGGTCTTGCCTCAGGTGGAGGAGTTCAAGTATCTCGGGTTCTTGTTCACGAGTGAGGGAAGGTTGGAGCGTGAGATCGACAGACGGATCGGTGCAGCATCTGCAGTAATGCGGTCGCTGTACCGGACCGTCGTGGTGAAGAGAGAGCTGAGCCGGAAGGCAAAGCTCTCTGTTTACCGATCGATCTACGTTCCCACCCTCACCTATGGTCATGAGTTATGGGTCATGACCGAAAGAATGAGATCGCGGATACAAGCGGCGGAAATGAGTTTCCTTCGTAGGGTGGCTGGACTCACCCTAAGAGATAGGGTGAGGAGCTCGGCCATCCGGGAGGAGCTCAGAGTAGAGCCGCTGCTCCTTCACATCGAGAGGAGCCAGTTGAGGTGGCTCGGGCATCTAGTCCGGATGCCTCCCGGGCGCCTCCCTGGTGAGGTGTTTCGGGCATGCCCAGTCGGGAGAAGGCCCCCGGGAAGACCTAGGACACGCTGGAGGGACTATGTCTCACAGCTGGCCTGGGAACGCCTTGGTGTCCTCCCGATGGAGCTGGAAGAGGTCGCTGGGGACCGGGAAGTCTGGACTTCCCTACTGAAGCTGCTGCCCCCGCGACCCGGACCCGGATAAGCGGTGGAAAATGGATGGATGGATGGACATAGCAACCATATGCTAACCCATGGCAAGTGTCGAAAGCTAGCACATGGTTAATAGCTGCTGACACATGAGAAGTAGATGCTAAACTATCAGATCCCAATGTTTTATAGAGATAAACATATGATTAACAAATGCTGACACGCAGCTAACTAAATTATGTTGATTGATTGAATCATGGAACTCTTGGGTATGTTTAAGTATGACCCTGCAAGCTTTTGCATTAGAGAAGAACAGTGACCATCTTTTCTAAACCGTGTCAATTTCTCTCTACCAGAGGCATGGCTCAGATGAGGAAGCTGCCGTGTGAAGGTGTCAGGACAATATCCCGATGTGAGCCCCAGGCTCCTCTGGTGTCGGCCAGGCAAGAGATCCTCACTAGCCTGGTATCTGCCCTCGACTCTGTGGTAGGTCCACAATCTCTTATCTCTTTTATCTTATTTAAATACTTGGTTGTGTCGCTTTAGTTACTGACTTCATGTGTTTTGCAGTGCATGGCCATGTCCAAGCTCAATGCTGAGGTGGCATGCGTCACCGTGCACGAAGACAGTGTGATTGCCGTCGGCACAGAGAAGGGCAGAATTTTCCTGAATTCCAGGAGGGAGATTCAGACGGACTTCTACAAGTTTTGCCGTAAGTGTCTGCCAACGTGACTGCTGTAATTATAGCTCGATGTAAAATATAATAAAGATTTAGAGTGCATGAGAAAGCGCAATCATTAATACCACTGATAAGTTAATTATAAACAACTGTACTACGAGTGTAGCACGCATACATTTCACACAAACCGCTGATTCACAACATTTTAAAGTGCATGCAAAGGTAGGTAATTCTGCTGGATGCTGACCCTTCACGGTTTTAATTCAGATGCTGCCATCTTGTGGCGTTCATACTAAAACACATCAGGACTTTACAAGGTTTCTTAAATGTTATAATAATTAATGTAATTGTTTTTGACCCAGATTTAATTAGAGACAACACACATGGTGACTGTTAAACAAGTGACATAATGTAAATGAAACACTATCATCACAAGGAGACAGACCGGAGCGGAATCTCTTTACAAACACTAAAACCCCCCCCCCTCATTTCAACATGACGAACGTTCGTCATGTTGAAATGACGAACACATTGATTATTGCGTCAGTAAATGTAAGTTGTTGTGTTTTTGCATTTAATAAACGGACTATTATTCACTAGCCCATCAGACTACACTGGTAGAAATAAGTGTAAATTGTAAAAAATGAAATTTTAAAAAATAAACCAGAATTTGGGAATAAATTAAACACATTTCTAGACTTGGGAGAGTTCTACAGTTGATCAAGTTGAGAGGCTGCAGGGGCCATCATTCTAGTCTTTACGTTCTTGCTGAGAATACTTTACATTCAGCTGCAACTGCTAGGACAAACAAACTATTCATTTTAGTCAATGTTTTTTCAGTTGCGACACCTTCATTACTCTTCCCGAAGAAGAAATCCTTTACCTGCCTTGTGCCTGAAACCCCTCTAAACGACAAAAAGAAGAATTACTACATGGCAACTCCACTTTTACATTTCAATCTGATTTCCCAACGTTTCTTCTAGGGGCACCATGCCTGACAAATGTGACCACGCCTGCCAACGCCCATACCAAAGACCAGGAAGTTGATCTGAACAAGGCTAGCAGGGACGTGGAGCACGGGAAAGCCAGAGCACCTCTAGATGCCCCGTCCAACATCTTTGTTCTGAGGAAGATGGTGGAGGAAGTCTTCACCATGCTCTACAGTAAGGAATCTTGTGTTTTTATGCCGTTAAACATTTCTTGAGAATCAATACCATTAGAGTCTTACATAAAAGTGTAACGGGTGATGTGACCAAATTTCCCTTGTGGTGTGTGCTAGGTGAAGCCGTGGGAAAGAACTCCCTGGTCCCTGTGCCTTATGAGTGCATCCAAAAGGATCCCAGCTGCCTTGTGGTTCACGGTCTACCAGAGGGAGTCCCCCTGAAAAAACCCTCAGAGTATGACACCAAGACCTTGATGAAGATTCTGGAACAAAGCCACCGCATTCACTTCACCGTCAAAAGGTCAGCACTCGGTTGTCTTAACACGACGCCTGATGAGCTACTCCACAAGGATTTATTAGGATTACCACTACATTGTAACACTTCTTGATGTTTCTTCTTTTTGGGTCTGCTCGCAGGCCAACGGAAGACATGTCTCGAGAAACTAATTCAACAAACACAGAAAGTAACCACAACTCTTCCAGCGGCAGCATGACGACGGTGAAGACTACTGGCCAGGTAGTCACACCATCAAGTCCTGCCACTTCCACCAACTCTGTTCTCTCAAACTTCCTGTACGGCATGCCCATGTCCTCCAAACCCCACCCAGATGGCAAGCTGGACTTTAAGCCCACGTCCCTCCTTAACCTGGGCAAGGACCGACTGGCCAACTGGATAGACAAGAACACATATGGAAAGGATGCTGCTAGTAATGGTAATGAGGATTTTTCTGGGCTTCTGTGCCTTGGCGCAGCAGAAGTCATTGAATACATTGCATTATTGTCTGTTTTCAGATGACTCAACAAAACTACCTGGTGAACATGGTCAGACCCCTGCTAGTGTCCACATATCCAAGAGGCTACTTTTCTCCATAGTGCATGAAAAAGCAGGTATTGTTAAACACACGGGAGGTTGATAATGCTGACGAATGTTATTTTGGAAGAGGTCAATATATGGCTAGGGGACAACTGCTAACAAATGGCTAACAGAGGCCAAGATATGAAGAACAACATAGTAAGTCATGACATGGCTAACAAACGCTAATTAACAGTTATTAAATATGTACAAATTGTTATTTTTTGAAATTATTTTGTTTTCTTGCAACACATCTCATTCAATCTAAGTCAGTAATCATTTATAAATACACGATGGTAAAGCACAAAATGAACATCATTATAGTACAGCGGCCATGTACTATAACCTTGTTAAAATCCAGCTTCAAAACTTGCAGCAAGGATATTAGATCAGGATGATGCTAAGTGCTTACTGGAATTACAACAGGCAAACAGAAACTATCCGAACAACCCAGCGGCCTGTGGAGCAGTGGCGCCACGGCAGACAGAAACGTGGTTGTAGGGCTAGTCTGACAACAACCAGGATGCAAGGGGCTACTTCTGATATTTTTTTTAATTATTATTTTTTATTTAATGAAAAGGCTAATAAAATCAATTTACATTTACAGTGGAACCTTTTTTAATTTAGCTAGTGTACCTGTGGGCGTAGGTACGTACTTTCCCAGAGAGGCTGAGGAGTGTGATCCCCCTATCGTTGGATCCCACCCTTCGGTCACCCTTCTTAAAAAGGGGGACCACCACCCATTTCTGCCAGTTCAAAGGTACTGTTCCCAACTTCCATGCAATGTTGAAGAGACGTTTTAGCCAAGACAGTCCCTCAACAACCAGGAACTCAGGGCAAAACTCGCCCACCCCCAGATCCCTGCCGCTGGGGAGTGTTTTGACTACTTCAGATACCTCAGCCACGGTGATGGAACTGTCTGCATTTGTGTCCTGAGACTCTGTTTCCTCTACGGAACTTTGTCAGTGGGATTAAATGGTTGTTTGTCTATATGTGCCCTGCAATTGGCTGGCGACCAATCTAGGGTGTACTGGCTGACTCTTGCCCGAAGTCAGCTGGGATAGGCTCCAGCATACCCCTGCAACCCTAGTGAGGATAAGCGGCATAGAAAAAGGATGGGTGGATAATTTTGTATTAGGTGCTAATATCTCTTTCTAGGTGCGTGTTTCTTTTTTTTTTTCTTTTTTTTGTGGTGAATCTAAATTTAATAAATGTGCATGTGCTAAAAACTTATGGAACAATAACATTAACCAAGGTTCTACTGTGTTTAAAGCAAAGGTTTTGCGTTATTAATAATTAGTATTAACATGCTAGCTTTTTTTTACATTGTGCTTTCTTTTTTGCTCTATTTTTTCAATTTTTGCTGTGTTTTTAGTGTTTAACTTTATTTTTTGCAACGTGCCAATAATAAAAAAGTCACGGACTGCAATTGGCCCTTCGATCTTAGGATTAGTGTTGAGTACCTCTACATTTTTATGTCTCAATTTATTTGCTATTGATGGCTGACACATTCCAGTGCATAAGTAAACCACAATAAACGATAATAAATAGCTAATATGCAAACAGATGTTAGTTAACTGACAATGTATGGTAGAATAACCAACTATAAAATGCTAATATGCCAACAGACAGTTCACTGACAATGTGGTGATATATAAATAGAAGTAAACGCAAGACAGGCTAACAAAGGTGACTATATGACTAACAGGTTGGTTGGGTAACAGATGCTAAATGAATATGCCAAAAATCTGATTAATTATTATAGTATGATCGTTTTGTTAAGCAACTTTTTATATATACACGTACAGTATCAAACATTTGGAAAATGCCCGGTCGAATACTTTGTGGTTGAAAATTACTCAATTTCCTGCTTTCTGTAAAACCACAATGTTCATGTTTGTTAAATCTAGGTTTCAACTTTACTTAGATCTTAAGTGCTACAAAGAGTAATCCCTTAAGAAGATTATTCTTTTAATAAATCAACCCCAGTCGATGGAGATCAATCGCAAATAAATAAAAGTGTCTACGTCAGCTCTTACCTGGTTTTGTGTCTCGTTAGAAAAATGGGACTCGTTCATCCGGGAAACGGAAGACATTAACACGCTGAGGGAATGTGTCCAGATTTTGTTCAACAGTAGATACGGTAAGGAGAAGCCTTACTTTTTCAAGATATAATAATGTGCCGTACATTGTAGTCATCTCCACTCAAAGCTGCTGCATGTCACCTGCTCAAGATGATATTTTTCACCAAACAATACAAGAACATCACCAGCAGCTAGGATATATTACCAATAGGGATTTAAAAGAACAGACATAAAAATGTGTGTAAATTGTCATTCAAGCCGAATAAAATGACCGACCCCTCACGGCTATTGGTATTCAAGTGTCCTGGTGCATCCACACAAACAAAGCAGCCTCAGCGAGGCAATCAACAATTTACATTTAAGTTGTTGTTATGATAGGCTACACGTTCATTGATAGCTAACATTGGTAGCTAAACTTTGCCAAATTGCTATCATTAACTGACAAATAACTAAACTAATACCTGTGCATGTGTCATGTCAAGCTTAGCTTACGTACTCAACACAGAAAGAGGGTGATCAGTACGGTCTTTTGGCAGTCGCTCTTTGTGACACACAGCAGCTTTCTAGCACTTTTTTGTGTTTTTTTTTGTTAATCCTGAGAATTCCTTGTATAGCCGAGGCCCTGGGTCTCGATCACATGGTGCCTGTCCCGTACCGTAAGATAGCCTGCGACCCCGGTGCAGTGGAAATTATCGGCATCCCTGACCAGATCCCTTTCAAGAGACCCTGCACTTACGGCGTACCCAAGCTTAAGCGCATTCTGGATGAACGCCACGGAATCCGCTTTGTAGTGAAACGGTACGTCAACATTTGCATTGATGATATACTTCTACTCCAAAGTAACATCTAACATTTGCTGTTCAGATAAATGTGTGCTTTAGAATGCACACCTTGGTTGCTCCCTACCTCTCCCAACAACATTAATTTTGAGTAGATTTTGAATGATTAGCATATGTCTGCTAATTATTGCCTTTCTAAAACATGTTACCTCCTACTGCTAATAGGCTAATAATCTCCAATCATGACTCTTTACACCTGCCAGTAACCAGCACTTGCAACTCCTCCTCTATTCATTTATTTAAAGGGTCACTGACATGTTTTAACAACTTTGCTTAAACAGGTACTGTATTGTTTGTAATTATGTTCAATGCAGTTCAATTCAGAAAAAAGAGCGTTTCGGGAATTGACGTCAGCAAATGCGCATTCACACCAGTAAACAGACATGGCAGCATACAGACATAGGATGTTGACGTTCACTGTAGCAAAAAATTTGAGCCATGTATCAGTAGTTTTCAAGGAAGAAGATGAAAAACATAAAGACATACATAACTTAGCGTCTCTGACGAGGAAGAGACATGGAGATGAAGAGTGGTCGGCTTCAAAACAGAATGGTTAGTGTAAATTATCCTTCATTTATTGTTGTACCTCAGCTCATAAACGAGTGTAAAGTGGTCTTTAGAACCTTTTTTTACAGTGCATTTCGCTGCTGCTGCCCTCCCCACCACCGTCAATATCCATCCATGTTCTATGCTGCTGTTTCATAAAACCAACAATGTAATACAACATAATTACAGTATAGAATATATTCAAGCAAAATTGATAAAAGGATGCCAATGACCCTTTAAGGTAATTTGAAGTAGGTACTCCTCTGTCCTGTTGTGCGGGTTCAGTTATTAAACCAATGCATTAGGCACACTTGTGAGGCAGGGTCAAAAGTTCAATGCCTAGAACCATATAGTCATGTAAAGCTGGGATGAGTTAAAGGTCCCATATTATAGTATTTGTCACCAATGTTAAATAAGTCTCAAAGGTCCCACAATAGTGTTTTGGAACTGTGTCAGTCTTGATGCTGGAATTGAGACAAGTGCTTTTAGTAAGCACTACTGGAAAAGCTGTTTTATTTTTTTTTGTGTGTGTGTAGCTTTAATGCTAAAGCACTTTTACATGATAGAAAACGAGGGTGCTCCAATCAGGCTTTTATTGTCATGATCATCCATGAGGGAGATTTACTAATACGTTAACAAGTACACAGTGAGGGAAAAAACTATTTTAATCCAAGCTGATTTTGTAAGTTTGCCCACTAACAAAGAAATGATCAGTCTGTAATTTCAATGGTAGCTTTATTTAAACACTGAGAGACAACAATGACAAAAAAAATCCAGAAAAATGCGTTTCAA
This sequence comes from Oostethus manadensis, assembly GCA_024372805.1. Classification (NCBI taxonomy): domain Eukaryota; kingdom Metazoa; phylum Chordata; class Actinopteri; order Syngnathiformes; family Syngnathidae; genus Oostethus; species Oostethus manadensis. Next base: position 288,925 of record QODF01000021.1, read on the forward strand.
AAAGAGTTATAAATTAATTTGCATTTCCATTAAGTAAATAAGTATTTGATCCCTTTGAAAAACATGCTTCAGTACTTGGTGGCAAAACCTTTGTTGGCAATCACGGAGGTCAGCCGTTTCTTGTAGTAGGCCACAAGGTTTGCACACATCTCAGGGGGGATTTTGGCCCACTCCTCTTTGCGATCCTCTCCAAGTCATTTATGTTTCGTGGCTGATGTTTGGCAATTCGAACCTTCAGCTCCCTCCACAGATTTTCTATGGGATTAAGGTCTGGAAACTGATAAGGCCACTCCATTACCTTAATATGCTTCTTCTTGAGCCAATCTTTAGTTGCCTTGGCCGTGTGTTTTGGATCATTGTCATGCTGGAATACCCAACCACTACCCATTTTTAATGCCCTGACTGAGGGAAGGAGGTTCTTACCCAACACTTGACGGTACATGGCCCCATCCATCCTCCCTTTGATGCGGTGCAATAGTCCTGTCCCCTTGGCAGAAAAACACCCACAAAGCATAATGTTTCCACCTCCATATTTGATGGTGGGGACGGTGTTTTTGGAGTCATAGGCAGCATTCCTCCTCCTCCAAACATGGCGAGTTGAGTTGATGCCAAAGAGCTCAATTTTGGTCTCATCTGACCACAACACTTTCAACGTAGTCAAACGGGCCTGTAGATGGACTTTCTTGAGCAGGGGGACCTTGCGGGCACAGCAGGATTTCAGTCCTTCACGGCATATTGTGTTGCCAACTGTTTTTGTGGTGACTATGGTCCCAGCTGTCTTGAGATCAGTGACAAGTTCCTCCCGAGTGGTTCTGGGCTGATTCTCATTATCATTGAAACTCCACGAGGTGAGATCTTGCATGGAGCTCCAGACCGAGGAAGATTGGCAGTTAATTTATGTTTCTTCCATTTGCGAATAATTGCACCAACTGTTGTCACCTTCTCACCCAGCTGTTTGGCGATGGTCTTGTAGCCCATTCCAGCCTGGTGTAGGTCCACAATCTTGTCCCTGACATCCTTGGAAAGCTCTTTGGTCTTGGCCATGGTGCAGAGTATGGCATCTGGATTGATTGATTGCTTCTGTGGACAGGTCTCTTTTATACAGGTAACAAGCTGAGAGGGCTGCCAATGTCAGCTTGTTACCTGTATAAGATCCACCTGGGAGCTAGAAATCTTGCTGACGGATAGGAGATCAAATACTTATTTCCTTCATGGAAATGCAAATTAATTTATAACTCTTTTTGAAACGCATTTTTCTGGATTTTTTTTGTCATTGTTGTCTCTCTGTGTTCAAATAAACCTACCATTGAAATTATAGACTGATCATTTCTTTGTTAGTGGGCAAACTTACAAAATTAGCTAGGGTTCAAATAGTTTTTTCCCCTCACTGTAACTGTAAATTTTGTGCTATTAGGCAGGGGCGCCAGATTTGGGGGGAGGACAATCCCAAGGGCTCCTAAATACCAGGGGCCCAAAACAAAGGTATTTAAAAATAAAAAGGAGAGGCACATCATCATTTTTTTTTTCATGGGGCCCAGAAATCCTGGCTCCACCTCTGCTACTGGCTACATGATCTGAAAAAAGTAGCCATATTTTTCTTAATATTACACTTGTGAAACTTGAAGTGGATGAGATGAGCCTTTAAGGAGATGTTTGATGTTGTCTGATGGAGCTCTGACAGGACATCCAGGTAGAAGTAGCAGGGCTCCAAGTGAGAGCAGAGTCGGAGGAGACCGGTGTTTACCGCAGCAGAGAGAGGCTGGTCTTCCAATCTGATGAATGCAATTATTTTTTGGGTTATTTGATTAGCCTTCTGACTGTCATGCTCATGCAGGTAAGTGTCGACTATACTAGCCCCCTATTATACTATACTATTACAAAAATTGGCCGATACTGACTGGTGGCCGATCGATTGGAGCATTCCTATAACCTTTTAATCAGAGTTACTGGATAATGTAATTGACAATTAATTTCCTGCCTCTGTCTCGTTTCCCTTGCAGGATGTTTGATGAAAGAATTTTCACAGGTAAGGGCAATTAATTTTTTTTTCATGTATTATTTATTTTGTTGCTGTATTGGTGATTTTGCACTGAGTTGAGCACAGTGGAACCTTGGTTAGAGCCCTTAATCCATTCCAGAAGGTCCGACTCTAACCGAAACAAACTCTAACAAAATCAAATTTTCCCAGTTTATTACTGTACTAACTAAAAAAGTTGCATAGGTTAAAATGTTACCATCTTAGTTATCCCGGTAGCTACAATGATTAAATTACAAGCATTCCTAAAAAAGAATCACATAAGAGGTCTTTGTCTATCAAAAGAGCTATTTTCCATCCATCCATCCATCCATTTTCCACCGCTTATCCGGGGTCGCGGGGGCAGCAGCTTTAGTAGGGAAGTCCAGACTTCCCGGTCCCACGCGACCTCTTCCAGCTCCATTGGGAGGACACCAAGGCGTTCCCAGGCCACCTGTGAGACATAGTCCCTCAAGCGTGTCCTAGGTCTTCCCGGGGGCCTTCTCCCGACTGGGCATGCCCGAAACACCTCACCAGGGAGGCGCCCGGGAGGCATCCGGACTAGATGCCCGAGGCACCTCAACTGGCTCCTCTCGATGTGAAGGAGCAGCGGCTCTAATCTGAGCTCCTCCCGGATGGCCGAGCTCCTCACCCTATCTCTTAGGGTGAGTCCAGCCACCCTACGAAGGAAACTCATTTCCGCCGCTTGTATCCGCGATCTCATTCTTTCGGTCATGACCCATAACTCATGACCATAGGTGAGGGTGGGAACGTAGATCGATCGGTAAACAGAGAGCTTTGCCTTCCGGCTCAGCTCTCTCTTCACCACGACGGTCCGGTACAGCGACCGCATTACTGCAGATGCTGCACCGATCCGTCTGTCGATCTCACGCTCCAACCTTCCCTCACTCGTGAACAAGAACCCGAGATACTTGAACTCCTCCACCTGAGGCAAGACCTCACTCCTAACCCGGAGGGTACAGTCCACCCGTTTCCGACTGAGAACCATGGCCTCGGATTTGGAGGTGGTGCGTCTCATTCCAGAAGCTTCACACTCAGCTGCAAACCGCTCCAGTAAACGCTGAAGGTCACAGCCTTCGGTTACTGGAGCTGCAATGCGGTTTTCGTCCCGGTCGCGGAACACTGGACCAGCTCTACACCCTTGCAAGGGTACTCGAGGGTATGTGGGAGTTTGCCCAACCGGTCTACATGTGCTTTGTAGACCTGGAAAAGGCATTCGACCGTGACCCTCGTGGTGTCCTGTGGGGGGTGCTCCGGGAGTACGGGATTGATGGCCCGCTTCTACGTGCCATTCGGTCCTTGTACAATTGAAGCAGGAGCCTGGTTCGCATTGCCAGCAGTAAGTCAAGCTTGTTTCCGGTGAAGAGCTATTTTGCCTCTTCTAATACTAAAGAAAAATTGTCTGTAGTCACAAACAATACAAGTTTTTTTTTTTTTATTTGACCCGTTACAATAACAGAATATAACAAAGAGAAGTGCAGCTTGTGAGGCGTTTTAAAGTTCTTTCTGAATTAATTGGTGTAAAATCAAAATAAAATACATCCCACTTCAACAAATAAAATTTAAAAAACTATTGCGGCTTGACAGTCAAAAAAAGTAAACATGCATTTACAAATTTTTATTGATGTGTCTGAAATAAATGTTTTTTTTTCTGACAAATTACAGCATTTTAAATGTTAGCTGTTTTTATGTGACTCCATGCTCACCTTCTCGATGTAAGATATGACTTTAGTTTTTACACAGTACTATAGGTTCTCATTTGTGATCAATGTTATGTGTATGACTTGACTGTATATGCCTCGACTGCCAGGGTACCTAAAAATAGCTAATTACTAATAGACGGCATAATTAATTAATAAAAGGCGTAACGAGATTTTTCTCTTTTGTGGGACCAACAATTACTGGCTGCAAAACTGCACTGGCTATATGATATGAATAAAGGAACCATAAAATCACCTTCATTTAGAAGAAAACATATTCGATAAGCTTCTGCAATGTCACAAGATTTATTTCCATCCAGTGTTGCATTAATTTTTTACCTAGATATTGCATTGATCATGGTAGCGTCTGACCGCTGTGCAAAGCCTTCTCCAGCACATCCCAAAGATTCTCAGTGGGGTTAAGGTCTGGACTCCATACATAAAAATGTTGTCTCATGCTCCCTGAACCACTCTTTCACAATTGTAACCCGATGAATCCTGGCATTGTCATCTTGGATTATGCCCGTGCCATCAGGGAAGAAAAAAATCCATTGATGGAATAAACCTGGTCATTCAGTACATTCCGGTAGTCAGCTAAGCTCATTCTTTGAGCACATAGGGTTGCTGAACCTGACCTGACCAACTGCAACAACCTTGCTTTGCTATTTGCTTAGTTAAAGCCAGGTGGCTACTTTTTTTGGCCAGGCAATGTTTGTACAGAGTACGTTGGTGGAGCTTCTAGGGAAGTGAGAAACTCTGCAAAGGCTGGTCATCTTGTATGATGAATTGATGAATGATGAATTTATTTATTTTTTGGGTTGTAAGCAACTGCCACACACATACGCGCGAGTGTTAGCCACATGGCAGCGTGAGGTGCAGTTTGAATGATAATCACACTGTGAGCCTCAAACTCACCATCCTTTCTCAATTGTTTGTTTTTCAAAAGCTGTATGAAAGCTTTTTAATGTGCTACCCCCGCAGGATAGTTTACGTAGCATGTTTTAAGTCATTTTGTTATTTTTTTTTTTTTTTGGGAGGACGAAATCGTCCAGTACTGATCGATTGCCTATTGATCAGAGCACCATTAATACATACATACATACTGTACATACATACACACACACACACAGACATATGTATATATATTTATTTCCTTGTTTGTCCAAGCTGCGGGCAAAATTGCAAGGGAGGACGGCAAGCACGACCTGGGCTCGGCACAGGAAGATGGTTTCCCAGAGAAACTGAGCCTTCTGCCCACTGCCACCACTACAACCTCAGCTGCCAAGAAAGAGCCGATCGCCAATGCTCACAGCAGCCGGTAAAACAGACAGAATTAGAATCAGGGTTACCCAATGGGGTGTATGTTAGCAGGCAGGGAATCAAAGTGTATGTGTGATTCTACCCTGCAGGTCAACGAGTGCATGTGTGAGTCCCCTGGCAGACTGTGAAGCAGGTAATAACCAAAGCAGTACCACGTGATTACAACACTCAAGTATTGGTTTGTATTCATTGAGTGACAAAAAGGTTCTGAGAATGAGATTAAAGGTTTTTTTGATCGCAACAGTAAACAATGAGTGTGTATTTTTGCACTGTAATCAGTTAACACATGGTGAAGAGAAGTTAGGCAGAATGAACGTGTTCAATTCCCGCAGGTCCTTCTGGAGATTGTATTCCTCTGAAGATGATTAAAACAGAGCCTCCAGATGGGGAGATCATCCAAGTGACAGTGCCAACAGGTAAGTGTGTGTTAGCCTTGAGCATCAGAAGACCTTAACACGATGATTATTTTTTGATGGGGAGGAAAAAAGGGTCGTCTTAGTGTTAAATGTAGCTAAAAAAACGTCTGAGTTCAACTGTTTGGGCAACCTTTTAGCAGCAACAACTGCAGTCAAGCGTTTGCGATAATTTGCAATGAATCTATTTCAGTTCTGTGGAAGAATTTTGGCCCACTCATTTTTGCAAAATTGTTGTAAGTCAGCCACATTGGAGAGTTTTCCAGCATGAATTGGCTTTTTAAGGACATGCCACAGGATCTCAATAGGATTCTGGTCAGGTTTGACTAGGCCACTGTAGTCCTCATTTTGTTTTTCTTTTGCCATTCAGAGGTGGACCTGCAGGTGTGTTTTGGATCATCCTCCTGCTGCAAAACCCAAACTGGTTTCAGCTTGAGGTCACAAACAGATGGCCGCTGATTCTACTTCAGGATTTTTTTGGTAGACAGCAAAATTAATGGTTCTATTTATCACTGCAAGTCTTCCAGGTCCTGCACCAGCAAAACCACCCCAGACCACTACACTACCATATTTATGTTCAACTTTTGTTTTTTGAGTATTTTTCCAAAGATCTTTGGGATTATCAAAATGTTTTCTGGCAAAATTGAGACAAGCCTTAGCGTTATTCTGGTTCAGAATTGGTTTTTTGTATTGGAAGTCTGCTACGCAGGCCGTTTTGCCCAGTGTCTTTCTTATGGTAGCATCATGAACAGTGACCTTAACTGCAGTTGTTTGGATACTGTTGTGGAGTCTTTTGCGACCTCTTCAGTTGCGTTGTCATGGACTAACATATAAATGTGTTTGATCTGAAACATTAAAGTGACACACACACACACACAGTGAGGGGGAAAAACTATTTGAACCCCCGCTGATTTTGTAAGTTTGCCCACTAACAAAGAAATGATCAGTCTATAATTTTAATGGTAGGTTTATTTGAACACTAAGAGACAACAATGACAAAAAAATCCAGAAAAATGCGTTTCAAAAAGAGTTATAAATTAATTTGCATTTCCATTAAGGAAATAAGTATCCGCCAGCAAGATCTCTAGCTCCCAGGTAAATCTTATACAGGTAACGAGCTGAGAGGGCTGCCAATGTCAGCTCGTTACCTGTATAAATGAGACCTGTCCACAGAAGCAATCAATAAATCCAGATGACATACTCTGCACCATGGCCAAGACCAAAGAGCTTTCTAAGGATGTCAGGGACAAGATTGTGGACCTACACAAGGCTGGAATGGGCTACAAGAACATTGCCATTTGGTTACAACAGTTGGTGCAATTATTCGCAAATGAAAGAAACATAAATTAACTGCCAATCTTTTTTGGTCTGGAGCTCCATGCAAGATCTCACCTCGTGGAGTTTCAATGATAATGAGAACGCTGAGGAATCAGCTCAGAACCACTCGGGAGGAACTTGTCAATGATCTCAAGGCAGCTGGGACCATAGTCCCCACAAAAACAGTTGGTAACACACTACGCCGTGAAGGACTGAAATCCTGCTGTGCCCGCAAGGTCCCCCTGCTCAAAAAAGTCCATCTACAGCCTCGTTTGAAGTTTGTCGCTGAACATCTGACTGATTCAGAGGAAGATTGGGTGAAAGTGTTGTGGTCAGATGAGACAAAAATTGAGCTCTTTGGCATCAACTCAACTTGCCGTATTTGGAGGAGGAGGAATGCTGCCTATGACTCCAAAAACACCATCCCCACCATCAAATATGGTGGTGGAAACATTTTATGCCTTAAGGGGTGTTTTTTTGCCAAGGGGACAGGACAATTGCACCGCATCAAAGGGAGGATGGATGGGGCCATGTACCGTCAAGTGTTGGGTGAGATGGGTCGTGGTTGGGTATTCCAGCATGACAATGATCCAAAACACACGGACAAGGCAACAAAAGATTGGCTCAAGAAGAAGCATATTAAGGTCATGGAGTGGCCATGAAACATTAATGACTTGGAGAGGATCTGCAAAGAGGAGTGGGCCAAAATCCCCCCTGAGATGTGTGCAAACCTTGTGGCCAGTTACAAGAAACAGCTGACCTCTGATTGCCAACAAAGGTTTTGCCACCAGGTACTGAAGCACGTTTTTCAAAGGGAGCAAATACTTATTTTCTTCATGGAAATGCAAATTAATTTATAACTCTTTTTGAAACGCATTTTTCTGGATTTTTTTTTTGTCATTGCTGTCTCTCAATGTTCAAATAAACCTACCATTGAAATTATAGACTGATCATTTCTTTGTTAGTGGGCATTCTTATGAAATTAGCTGGGGTTCAAGTAGTTTTCTCCCTCACTGTACACACACACACATAAACAAACACTATTTGTGTGTGGTTGTTCAATCAACATAAACACATACTGTTTATGATACTGATACTATCACAGGGGTCTAGCTTGCCAGGTGATTCTGAGTATCTCAAAGGGTCAAAGAATATTTTTCAACTCATTTGGAGTCAATTACACTGTTTTAGTGGAGACCTGCTTGGTAGATAAAGTAGTGTACAATTTGCCAGTCATAAATAAAACACAAATAGTTGACAGCTGTAATAGTGATTTGGAAAGTTGTGCAACCTGGACACCAAATTTATTTAGTTTTAAGTTAAGCAGGACTGATTTCTATTTAATAAATATATTTGTTTTATTTTATTCAGGTTTCTTGAGACAAAAAAAATCAACATTAACATCAAATTAATTTCAGGTTTGTGTCAAATAGTACTAATATTATTTCACACAAAGGCAAAAAAAAAAGACGATCTGCCCAAATGGTTATTTTTTTCATAATTACCTGTTTGCCATGGGCCCCTGACCAATACCATTCATCATAAATAAATTGAAATATCCACTCATGCATTTTCTATGCCACTTATTCTAATCAAGGTCATAGAGGTAAGCTGGAGCATATCCCACCTGGCTTCAGGGTTGAAGCGGGGTACACTGGTTGCCAGTCAATCGCAAAGCACATATAGACAAACAACCATTGGCTCACTCACTCAGATTCCTTGAATGCTTCCAGCAATCCAAGCTTAAACAAAGGTTCAATATTTGATGGGAAGAACACATTACCAAAACAAGTTTCTTTGCCTACCAAGTGCCGAAGCCACCACTCTTTATCACTGTCTCTGCAGGGTAGGTCATATCCAACGAATGCAGACCTCTTATCTCCCCAGAATTATGTTCTACAGATAACTTGCAATGGGAACAAGAGTCAGAGGAGAGCTGAAACTATGTCTTAAAGACCAGCTCAAGCGGACCCTGGCTCAAACTTAACATCTAGCCATTCTCATGGGAGCAAATTGCCTAGGTTAGCATGACCTGGAGGACTGCTTTACGTAATGGAATCAGCTCATTTGAGCAAAGCACAGCAGACAACAGAGTGAGGAGGAGAAAAACTGAAAAAGAGCATTTTCGACACCTTCGGCTGCCACCTACTCTACCATCAAAATAAAAGGTCAAATAAAGACAAACGATGTAACAGGAGAAGTGTATCTTACACTTTTCCCCAGGCAGAGAAAATCTGTTTAGCATGTAAGGGCTAGATGTAAGGGCTTCTTTACAATTTGCCCTATTGGCTGGAAAAGACGTGTAGCATTAAATGTGCAATACAGTCAAAATATGACCATGTTTGCAGATACTGGTTTAAATGGGGAGGAGCCTAACGAGCCCGGGTCTTCACCCGCCACCGTCTCATGTCCACCCACAACCTCGCCATCTGCTGCCCCGCATCACCCAGCTGAGAACCACACAGGTAAGCTGCAATTTCCAGCTATCTTGGCCTTGCCACTTGCTCACGCCTTCTTCTGGACTGCAAGCTTACAGCGCCCAGCACAGTTTTACTGAGTACACCGCCCGCTTCCGCCCCACAGCACTGGTTGCTTATTAGGGCCGCACGTATGAAACCAGCTTTTTTTTTTCTTTTAACTTCCCACTTCCCCACAACCACCAATGACCCCACCCTTCCCCTATCACCATAGATTTTCTAGTCCCCAGAAGATCCTGGATAAATTACAAATTGCAGGTAGACTCCTTTTAGAATAGAACTCCAACTGACACCCTTTTAAAGCCTAGGACGAATTTGTGTAGATGTCGAGCTCTGTTTAAATGAATGCCGATTATAGTCAATTAATGTGTAATGTGTCTAATTATCATGCTATCATAACAACAGAGAATGACTGTCTGCACAAACACATCCATGGGTTTTAGCAACTCAAGCTTTTATTTATTTATTTTTTCTTCATTTGACTGTGCTTTGCTTAAGTTTCTTTTCTTTCGCAAATGACCACTGCAGGAGAGAAACTGGAGGTAAGTGCACACCACACATGTTGATTTTTGTCTTGTTAGTGCAGTAAAATTCATACAAAGTCTACTGTGACACTGCCACAGAATTCATCTTAATACTCCATCATAAGTAAATGTAATTAAAAGTCACATCTAAGAGCTAAAAGTAATTAAAGTGATATATAACTACATTACATTTTTATGCTTATTGAAGTTTTGCTTATCACAGCAGAAGCTTTGTGTCCGAATGCTGGTCCCATGAGCATCAGGAGATTGACTGAAGGTAAAATATACAAAGTGAAACAAATCCCCCAAAAACAACTTTAATTATTCTAATATTTATCATTATTTAAAAAATATAGAAAACACACTAACTGTATTACATTGCGACCTTTTTAAATTGGGGTGTGTTATGATATATCAATAAATAATTGTAAAAATGTAAGTATATTTAAGCATGATGGGTGCCAAATAACATCAAAGTAAGCGCAGCGTCTTAAAATCAATTTTTTTTCAATCCGTGTTTGGATTATGGGGGTTTAGGGAACAAAACAATCTCTCTATGTATGTATGTGTATGTATGTATGTGTGTGTGTTTGTGTATCAAAATCTTAAAACCAGTTGAAAAATTGCTGGAATTTACCTTTTGCACATTTGGATCTTAATAAGGTTTTAAGTACAGCTACAATATGCAAAAGCAAGAAGGGGGAGTGTGACAAAACCACTTTGAAAAATTTATTTATTGAAAACAACAATTAAACCGAAATAGGCTGTATATCAGTTTAAGACCATCGCTTAAAAAATAACTGAAAGCTCTCCAAACCAGAACAAAAAATGTTTTCAGTAGGACTAAGTAATCCCTGGATGCTGTGGGCGCGTCTTGGTTGACACAACTGGGCAGCATTGGGCAGACATCTGGGGCGGTTCCCCTGCACTGGCAAGCCGGGAGGGTGGTCCCTCTTTTCAAGAAGAGTGTGTTCTAACTATCGTGGGATCACACTCCTCAGCCTTCCCGGTAAGGTCTATTCAGGGGTTCTGGAGAAGAGCATCCGCCGGATAGTCGAATCTTGGATTCAGATGGAGCAGTGGGGTTTTCGTCCTGGTCGTGGAACTGTGGACCAAGTCTATACTCTCTGCAGGGTGCGGCCAACCAGTCTACAAGTGTTTTGTGGACTTGGAGAAAGCATTCGACCGTGTTCCTCGGGGAATACTGGGGGGAGTGCTCCGGGAATATGGGGTATCGGACCACCTAATCCAGGCGGTTCATTCCCTGTATGACCGGTGTCAGAGTTTTGTTCGCATTGCCGGCAATAAGTTGGACCCAATTCCAGCGAGGGTTGGACTCCGCCAGGGCTGTCCTTTGTCACCGATTCTGTTCACTGCTTTCATGGACAGAATTTCTAGGCGCAGCCAGGGCATTGAAAGGTTTCGTTTTGGTGGCCGCAGGATTCAGTTTCTGCTTTTTGCAGATGATGTGGTCCTTTTGGCTTCATCGAGCTGTGACCTTCAACTCTCACTGGATCGTTCGCAGCGGAGTGTGAAGCGGCTAGGAAGAGTATCAGCACCTCCAAGTCCGAGTCAATGGTTCTTGCCCGGAAAAGGGTGGAGTGCCATCTCCGGGTCGGGGATGGGGTCCTGCCTCAAGTGGAGGAGTTTAAGTACCTCTGGGTTTTGTTCATGAGTGAGGGAAGGATGGAACGCCAGATGGGCAGGCGGACTTGTGCGGCATCTGCATTGATGCAGACTCTGCACCGGTCTGTCGTTGTAAAGAGAGAGCTGAGCCGAAAGGCAAAGCTCTTAATTTAACGGGCAATCTAAGTTCCTACCCTCACCTGTGGTCATAAGCTTTGGGTAGTGACCGAAAGGACAAGATCGCGGGTACAAGCGGCTGTAATGAGTTTTCTCTGCAGGGTGGCATGGCTCTCCCTTTAAGAGAGAGTGAGAAGCACTGTCATCTGGGAGAGACTCTGAGTAGAACCACTGCTCCTCTCCACATTGAGAGGAGCCAGATGAGGTGGCTGGGGCATTTGGTTAGGATGCCTCCCTGACGTCTCCCTGGGGAGGTGTACAAGGGTGAGGATTGGCTTCACGAATGGCATCAACTGTATGGAACTGATGGCTATTTTATAAACTACCATCCGTCCCCAAATATTCTGTATGGGATTTAAATCAGGGGAACATGCAGGATAGTCCAAAAGAGTGAGCGAGCATTGTGAACTGCACCGTTGTCCTGTTAATAAAACCCAGCTGTTACCACACAGACGAGGGCACTTGGTCATTAGGGATGCCCTCTGCACATCTGCACGTAACTGGCCGCTGTCTGACGACTCTGACACCTGAAGCTCCAGTGTTCCACTGAATGTGCCAGGTAGAAAACATGTCAGGTGGGATTTCCCTGTCATGCCAGTCACGTTGGAAACGATTTGGACTGTGAATGTTAATTTTTTTTTGTGGAAATGTCTCAACCTTTTGCGCAAGCTCGGGCTCCTTCCATATCAGAGAAGTAACATTCCATGTCCCAAGAACCAAATTTGGCCGTAGAAGACTAGGACGGCCGACTGCTGCCCTTGGCCACCACCCAAAACACATTGCACCGCACCCCTGTGCTTGCTCCAGCAGGTGGTGGGTCTACGGGTGGAGTGTATGTCGTCATTGTGTAATGTTTGTCTGTCTTTCACTCCATTCAGCTGGTAGCCTGGTGGAGGACATGGGTGAAATCATTCTTCAGCTGCGCAGGCAGGTGGAGAGCTTGTTCAGCGTCAAGTATGGTTAGTCTGCAATTAATAAGGACTACAGTAGTGTTCAAAATAATAGCATTGCAATGCGACTAACCAAATTAATCACTTATTAGTATGTTTTTTTCTACATGGCAAACATGTTACCAGTAGGTGCAGTATATTCTCAGAAAACAAACAAGATCCGGAATTCATGATATGCATGCTCTTGAAGGCTGTGCAATTTGACAGTTGAAAGGGGGTGTCTGCCGATGGCTTTACAAACACAACTGTATTTTGTAAAAACTTTTTTGTTTCTGGGACATCTGTGTGGCATGGAGTCAACCAACTTGTGGCACCTTCCAGCTGTTATTCCACTCCAAGATTATTTAACAACATTCCACAATTCATTAACATTTCTTGGTTTTGCTTCAGAAACAGCAAGTTAAGTGTCACCCCACAAGTTCTTGATTTAATTAAGGTCCGGGGATTGGGCTGGCCACTCCATAACATAACAACATAAGATTTTGCTTGTTTACTAATGTGTTTGGGGTCATTGTCTTGTTGAAACGCCAATTTCAAGGGCATGTCCTCTTCAGCATAAGACAACATGATCTCCAAGTATTTTGACATTTGCAAACTGATCCATGATCCCTGGTATGCAATAAATATGCCCAACACTATAATAGGAGAAACATGCCCATATCGTGATGCTTGCAGCACCATACTTAACTGTCTTCACTGTTTACTGTGGCTTGAATAGAAAGTTTGGGGGTCGTCTCACAAACCGTCTACGACCCTTGGACCCAAAAACGATTTTACTCCCATTAGTCCACAAAATGTTCCTCCGTTTCTCTTTAGACCAGTTGATGTGTTCTTTGGCAAATTGTAACCTTTTTTATCTGAGCGACATTGTGGGTTTTTTTAAATAAATTGATTAGCTTCTCACAGACTTCTCTTAACAGTCACAGTACTTACAGGTAAGGCATTTAAGCCAAAAATCTGTTTCACCTCTTCATAAGTTTCCCCCTCCCCAATCAACTTTTTAATCAAAGTACACTGTTCTTCTGAACAATGTCTTGAAGGACCAATTTTACTCAGGCTTTCAAAGAGACATGCACGTTCGACAAGTGCTGGTTTAATCCTTAGAAAGGTGTCACCTGTTTCACACCTGTTTTTTCATAAAGTTGAACACTGCTATTTTTCTGAACACCCCCTTTTCAACTAATTGCCCAATTGCACAGCTCTAATAGCCTTCTTATCACGAATGCTCGGTCTTGGTCTTGTTTTCTGAGAATCTACTGCACCTACGCCTGGTAACTTGTTTGCCATGTAGCAATAAAAATATACTAACAGTGATTAATCTGATTAGTCACATTGCACTGCTATTATGTTGAACACTACTGCAGGTGAAATTGAACAGTGTGGCATATAGGTGCTATCATAAGAAAGGAAACACGAAAGGGATAAATTTACTCTGCTCTCTTTGATCAGCTGAAGCTTTGGGACTCCCTGAAGCGGCCAAGGTGCCCTACTCTAAGTTCCAGATGTACCCTGAGGATCTGTTTGTCACTGGACTGCCTGAGGGGATCTCCCTGCGAAGGCCCAACTGTTTTGGGGCGGCCAAGTTGCGCAAGATCCTCGCCGCCAGCAGTCAGATCCAGTTTGTCATCAAAAAGTGAGAGAAGTTGAAAAACGGATGTTCACTTTGTGTAGCTCTGAATGCACTTTTTAAAATCAATTTTTTTTTCTTTGTTTCTCCGCAGGCCCAAGCTGCTGAGTGAGCAAGTCAAACAAGAGATGCCTTCCGTCGTCATTTGTGACTCCAAAAGTTCAGGTAAAACTGTTCAAAGTGAGGGACAGATTTTTGCAGGGATTTTCTGCAGCAGTTTTTCTTCTACTTATCCTTGTAATGTGCGTAAGAGATTTTAGTCCATCTCTAAGATGCTGCCAAGGGGTATTAACCTAACTGTTTCCTCCCTGAAGAGCTGGATGCAGTCAAGGATGCAACGCCGCTGACAGAGGATGCTGCAGCTTTGTCTAAAAGACCTGCATTGTCAGGTACAATACGTTGTGCTTGTAAAATTGCAGAAAAAACAAAATATACAGTACATTACAAATTACAAATATAACATTACTAAATACCAGCGCTGCAACGATTAAGGAATGAATGGATGATTAATCAATTATCCAATTATAGACTACTATTTTGAAAATTGATTATTGGTTTCATTTAAAAGTTTACCGGGATTATCTTGATTTCTCAGAACTATTTTTGAATGTCCTCAGTCATCAATGAAAACAGACCTATTATCTTTGTGTTTCAGGCAAAACAAAACATCAGCTTTGAATTTGGAAAAGAGCAATCGACATGTTTGACTTTCTGATATCTTGCGAAGCAAACCACTGCAGTGATGTGTGCGTAGAGTGTGCGTAAGAACATTCCCACGCAAAGTATGGGAGATATCCACTTGTACTTGTGCGTACTCTTGCATACAAACAAAATCTAGTGGTAGAACAGTGAAACTACAAATAGCTATGGCTGTGCCTGTCCAGCGCAGGCCAAATCATCTTGATATGTGCTTGACTATCACACAAGGCACTGCCCTCCCCGCAGACGAGCCGATGCCAAACACAAAGCTTGCCTTTAAAGATTTTTTATTTGTTATTTCTTACTTATTCAGTGACGATGCACATGTAGCCGTCTGTGCCAGTGACTCGTTGATTTGTAGTAGAGAGTGATGTTTGTCAGATGGTGGTTTGTACTTCTCTACTTAAGTTTCAGTGAAATTCCTCTTCCTCTCCCTCTTTGCTATGATGCTGGAGAGGGAAAAATATTCATGCATTATTAATAATGTGTGGGTTTTAAATGTTTTATCAATTAATTGAAAAAATAATTAATCAATTAACCGGTTATCGTTAGTTGCAGCCCTAATTACAATAACATTACAAATATACATTATTAACACACTCACAAAACAACAACAAAAAAGTTATACCTCAAATAAGGACTTGCTAAATTGAGGATTATTTCGTCATTATGTTGTCATGATGGTGCAATGACAAAAGACCACATCAACTTCACAACTTCACCTTGTTCACTTGTAACAAGGTAAAAAACTAGAAAAGCACCCGGACATTGCTATTTTTCATTAGGTTACTTTGTTGCTAATGAACAATAGCGTTACGGAGTAGGGTACTAGAACTGGAATTAATCGATGTGGTAACAACGCTTTTATTTTAAATATTTAGAATCGGCTTTACTGACCAAGGTTACACAAACTAGGAATTTGATTCCAAAATCGGCAGAGAAGACTCAAAAACGGGAACAGGAAGAGAGAAAAGGAACGTGACAATACTTTGAAGGGCACTATATAATAGTGTTACCTTCAATTTAGTGGTCAAATAGATTTTGTGGCTCCAAGTGGGTTTTCATTTGGCGGAAAAGGGCCAAAATGGCTCTTTTGATGATAAGGGTTGCCGACCCCCGGTCTGGACGGTGATCCGGATCACCCCCCAAATTTACTCAGTCCTTCCCTATCCTATTTCTGACAATTCCTGAAAATTTCATCTAAATACAGGCTGAACATTTTGAGCATAAACAGTCAAACAAATACACCAGCAAAAACATAACCGCTGTGCTTTCGCTTTGTGCTGTGCTGTGCTTGGGGTGGTAAAAATGAGTATAACAAACCACATTTAGTCGCACTCCTTTCCAGATCTGGTATTTTTTTTTTATTATCTCCCCAAATTATTTAAAACCATGAAGATAAAGACTAAGGTTGGTAGAAAGTAAGTCAAATATAACTTTAGAATAACTTATATCTCCATAGGAAGCCCTTGATTTCTGCCTTTGCTATTATTTCTGGGAGAATGTTCTTCAATGATAATGCAATAGTGGTAAAATTGATTTTTCTGAATGGGATCTGTGGATTTGAATGTGTACATATCGTGTGTGTATATTAGAACACAACATTTGAGTCTTTCCATCTCCAGAGTGCCTGGAGTCCAAGCTGTCCAGGATCGACTTGGCCAACACACTCCGGGAGCAAGTCCAGGACCTGTTCAATAGGAAGTATGGTGAGGCACTGGGCATCAAATACCCGGTCCAAGTGCCTTACAAGAGGATCAAGAACAACCCGGACTCAGTCATCATCGAAGGTCTCCCTCCCGGAATCCCCTTCAGGAAGCCCTGCACCTTCGGCTCCCAGAACTTGGAGCGCATCCTGGCAGTTGCCGACAAGATTAACTTCACCATCACCAGGTTGTGATGGCACATGGTTGCATGTTGTCAATGTTAGCCAAGGAACTTTATCAGAATGTCTTTTTTCCAGACCTTTTCAAGGCCTCATTCCAAAACCTGGTAAGATTGCTCATTCACGCATTGCTCGATGCTCATTCACTTTGATACTTACCAGAAATGCTATACTTTCAGTCGAGTATAGTGTCTCCAACAATGAAAAAACATGCAGAGTATGGAGTTGGTCCAAGTATTTGTTAACTTTCATAATAATTTGGAGTGCACAAAAAGCGTAAAGTAATTCTTTTTGACCGCAAGGCTATTTACTAACAAATATAAAGCACAACACAAGGATGGCATAGTGAAAAATGACGGGATAAAAGGGCAACTTTAATATTTTGTAAAGTAACACATTTAGATATGCTTAAAAGTTTATACAGTAGAGTTCTAAAAAATAGCAGTCCAGTGTGACTAACCAGAAAAAAAAGACTCAGCGTTCATCATGCACACTATTAAGGCTGTGCAATTAGATGAAAGGGGTGTGTTAAAATTTTTTATAAAAAAATAGCAGTGCGATATCAATCAGTGACCAATTTTGTGAAAAAAGCAGGTGCAAATCAGGTGGCTGTTCCCTATTTAAGGATGAAACCAGCACTTGTTCAACATGTATTTCTCTTTGAAAGCTTGAGGAAACTGGGTCATTCAAGACATTGTTCAGAAGAACAGTGTACTTTGATTAAACAGTTGATTAGAGAGGGGAAAACCTATGAAGAGGAGCAAAACATTTTTGGCTATTCAGCTATAATGATCTCTGATGCCTTAAAATGGAGAGCAAAAGCAGAGAGACGTGGCAGGAAACAGAAAACAACTATCAAAATGGATCAAAGAATAACCAGAATGGCAAAGGCACAGCCAGTGATCAGCTCCAGGATGATCAAAGACAGTCTGGAGTTACCTGTAAGTACTGTGACAGTTGGAAGAGTTTGTGTGAAGCTTTTTACAAGAATCCCCTGCAATGTCGCTCTTTAAAAACAAGGCATATGCAGGAGGGGTTACAATTTGCCTCGACTGAACACCTCACCTGGCCTAAAGAGAAATGGCAGAACATTTTGTGGACTGATGAGAGTAAAATTGTTCTTTTTGGGTCGAAGGGCCTCAGACAATTTGTGAGACGACCCCCAAACTCTGAATTCAAGCCACAGTACACAGTGAAGACAGTGAAGCATGGTGGTACAAGCATCATGATATGGGCATGTTTCTCCTACTGTGGTCTTGGGCATATTTATCACATAGCAGGGATCTTGGATCAGTTTGCATATGTCAGAATACTTGAAGAGGTCATGTTTCCTTATACTGAAGGGGACATTGAAATGGGTGTTTCAACAAGACAATGACTCCAAACACACTAGTAAACCAGCAACATCTTAGTTCCAAACCAAAAAATGAATGTTATGCAGTGGCCAGCCCAATCCCTGGACCTTAATCCAATGGCGAGCTTGTGGGGTGACATCAAAAATCCTGTTTCTGAAGCAAAACCAAGAAATGTTAATGAATTGTGGAATGTTAAAGAATCTTGGAGTGGAATAACAGCTGAAAGGTGCCACAAGTTGGTTGACTCCATACCACACAAACGTGAAGCAGTTATACAAAACTGTGGTCATACAACTAAATATTAGTGATTAACAGAATAGAAACAAAAAGTTTGTACAAAATAGTTTTGAGTTTGTAAAGTCAGCGGCAGATACTGCTGTTTTTTTAACACACCCCTTTCAACTAATTGGCCAACTGCAAAGCCTTAAAAACATACAGTACATATCAGGAATGCTGGGTCTTGTTTTCGGAGAATCTACTGCACCTACTGGTAACTCGTAGTGATAAAAATATACTAATAACAGTGAATAATCTGGTTGGTCACATAGGACTGCTAATACTTCCACTACTGTATATTCTAAAAAAAAAACAGCTCTCAGCTTTGTCATTTAGGTGAAAGTGTATTAGCTCTTTTTTCCCCATTTTTGCTGTTTGTTTTAATCTACCCAATATTTATTTTTCTCTTAATATTTGGACTTACTGACCTGTGTATGTATATCAGCCCCTCGCAGAGTCACTTTACTCAAGAAGGCGTATGCTTCATTAAGTGGTGAGTTTGCAGTCAAAAAGTATGAACTTCTTGGCTATTCTTGGCTATCCTAACTTCTTGGAGACGTTATTGTCTCGTTCTGCTAGATGATGACGACATCAACCGAGTAGGAGAGAAGGTGGTCCTCAGAGAGCAGGTCAAGGAGCTGTTCAACAAGAAATATGGTAATTTGAAAAGAAAAATACTGTGTTCTTAGCATGGTGGTACAAGGCATTTTACACCACGTGATGTATTTAGGTGAGGCTCTTGGCTTGGACCGTTCAGTGGTGGTGCCATACAAGCTCATCCGTGGCAGTCCTGAGTCTGTGGAAGTGGACGGTCTCCCGGACGACGTCCCCTTTCGCAATCCCAACACCTATGATATTTTGTGCCTGGAGAAGATCCTCCAGGCCGCCGAGAGGATCACGTTCAGTGTCAAGACACAGCTACAGTGAGTGCAGAGCAGGAGGCGCAATGTTTACTCGCCTGTATATTGATTATATTTCAGTAGATACTGGGGACAACAACTATGATGACCCAAAGACTGACTGTCCCAACACTTTACTCTCTCCAGCAGTTGCGTGTGAATGCTAAGATGCTGCTAAAATGCCCCCCAACTAGGACATGAGCTTATACCATAGCATGTTTTTTTTTAAGTGCTGCTATTAAGCGTTGCCAAATTGTGTCGATTTTTAAACATTTTTTAAACGCAAAATGTAATTCACATACACAGGTGGTCCTT
Source organism: Oostethus manadensis (assembly GCA_024372805.1). NCBI lineage: Eukaryota > Metazoa > Chordata > Actinopteri > Syngnathiformes > Syngnathidae > Oostethus > Oostethus manadensis. The sequence goes on from QODF01000021.1 coordinate 308,520, forward strand.
TGTTTATGTCAATGTCCCTTAAATTAAAAACTACATTTTGTTTGGTGAATAAGAGACTCGCTGGAGAACGAGTGATGGCGGACAAATACGCTACATGCGGCTCACCCGTAACCACACATGATAGATAACGATGGTATTGTAATGTCTGCCCGGACGTTTTAAGGATAATGAGGAGGTGATCCATCAACAATCGCTTTATTGCAAAAAACAAACAAGCTGCTGTCAGCCAAATCACGCTGAAAACAACATCTGCATCTGCAGCTGTCCTCTACATCCACATCCACACACAATCCGAGCACTTGGTGCATTCAAATGCGGTCGGAAATCACACAACTTGTTAACACTACACACGACTGCCAGGTCGCAACAGTATCCTTGAGCATGTTCAAGTATCTGATCCTGTAAAAGCAACTGGGCAGTGTAGTGGTCTTGACATGAAAAGGTGGCTAGGCTTTGCTTTTATTATTTTATGACTGCTTCAATTAATTATTATATTTATTATTTTAAGTCTTTTAAGTTCTTCCTGTGATGCGTGTACAGTGTGAGTGACTTCGGAGTTCATGTTCATTTAAGGAATAACTTAGGTGTAATCATAACGCCACTTACATCACCGTCTAGGAACTCAACTGGTACATAACCCTAGGACCACCTGAATCTGTATATGGGGAAAAAAATCATGTTTGTGTGCAGATTGATTTAAATTTGTGCATGTTTGCTACACAAGTAGATACAGTATGACACCACGTGCAAAAAATGGTATGTCTATTATTTTATCACATTGTTCTTTGATTTTACTTCTATTGGAACATGAATATAAGTGTATTTTGACACTCGGTAGAGCATTCACGTGGGTATCAGATTGTGTCGCAAAGCATGCATTTCTAGTTTATTTAAAAGCATAATAGCTTTAGGGCCACACGGTGGATGAGTGGGTAGCATGTTGGCCTCACAGTCAGGAGGTTCAGGGTTCGAATCTCAGTTGGGCATCTCTGTGTGAAATTTGCACGGTCTTCCCGTGCGTCGGTTTTCTCCGGGTACTCTGGTTTCTTCCCACATTCCAAAAACATGCATGTTAGGTTATGGCGACTCTAAATTGTCCGTGAATGTAAATGGTTGTACGTCTGCTCTGCGATTGACTGGCGACCAGTCCAGGGTGTACCCCGCCTCCCGCCCAAAGTCAGCTGGGATAAGCTCCAGCATACCTGCGACCCTAATGAGGATAAGCGGCATAGAAATAGGATGGATGGGTAATAGCTTTAGCGAAAATGCTCATCTTGGAGGAAATCGGTTTAAATTCTTCACTTTTCTGCTTCTTTGCAGCCCTTTTGCAGAACGGTGTGGCCAGTCTTGCAACACGGGTAGGTACCAATAGACAACAGCAAAGCCGAGACAGAACCAATGTTGGAATAAAAAAAAAAAGCAACATAAAAACAACTCGCTTTGTGCCTATAGCAGCAGTAGCAGCAGCTGATGCCTCCACTAGTCGACGGAAGCGCAAGCGAGTCCAGGAGAGCCATCGAGTGTCCACCTCCTCTGAGCTGGGCCCGTCGGCCAATCAGATTCCAGTGATGGTATGTGCGCCTTTTTTACATTAAAGTCTCAGGTCAGTAACTTGTACTTTGAGTAAATAAAATAAACTAGTCCTTTGTTTGTGTGTGGTCTTCATGTGCGGCTGTGGTCTGCAGCAGTGGCCCATGTACATGGTGGACTACAGCGGCGTCAACATGCAGGTTCCCGGCAAAGTCAACTACTGAACTTCACTGACCAGATGGACTCCTGTCACTGCGTCGACAACAATCTCCACATGGACAATTTGATAGTGAAGGGTTTTTACAAGGCGGTCATTTGTAATGCAAAGACGGTAATTATTTTGTTTTTTTTTTTTTTCCCTAAATTGGCTGGATCGTTAACAAAATATGGCCCAGAAAATGTATTACTGACACAATTACCATCCATCATATTCAAAGGTTTGTACTTTTTATTTATTATATTTATTGAAGTATGACATTTTGTGCAGGGATGTAAAAAAAATCTGTGGGAAAGTGATCATAACACTAACGCTTAACCAACACTTGTCACTAGGGGGCGCTTACAAGTTGCAAATACAGTGGAAATAGAAAACGTGTTATTTTTAGTTTTAGAACGGTAAAATACTGTAGTTGTAAAACAATGGTGGGGGGCGCTATGGGGGGCTGTGGACATGAGATGCCCTGACAGATTTTGAGCAGCCCTGGAGGAAACACAAAGCAAAGAATATTGTAATATAATTGTTTTTAGGACAAAGCTTGCTTAACATTTTTCACTTAAATTACCTGATTAGAATTTTAACATCGTGACCTACTCAAATATCTCTTCTATTTCCATAAAACTGACAAAGAATATATTCATTTTGACTCCCCACCTTTGTTTAAAAAATGTCATTTTAAAATCTATTTAGACAGGTTGTGGGTCACATCAATTGTATTTTCATTTTCTACATAATAAAAACCTCATTTGAATATTGTTGCTTCCTATGACTCAAACTACTGATAAAGATAATAGAATCTATTCATTTTGACACATTACATTTTAAAAAAATCCTTTCTACATCCACTGTATCAAACTTGCTTACACGCAGGTCTTGGAGTGCTTCAGTGTGCACAGCATTTATATATTAGCACCACATTACTATGTATATTGTCATTTAATGAAAAAGAATGTATCACATGAAAGGAAAGAGTGCTTTGTTACAGCGACAACTAACCCCCATTTATTGATGCTGTACCTTAACGCCAATTAGGCCTTTTCAACAATAAAAAAATGTTGCCTTGCATTTGGTTTGCCTTCTTTACGTGTGTCAATGTGAAATCAAATGAGTAGACTGACATGAATGCTTTTATTGCAGACTTCTCAGTGTTAGTGCTGTGATACAGAGAGCAGTGTAAGAACATGTGAGTACAGGAGGTTGATTGTCACCATGTAGAATTTGCTGTACCTTTTCCTTAAATCACAGCATGGTTTGACCTTGTGCCTTCATTAAAACTCTGCAGCCAGGTTAAAGACTAAAAGTGTACTTGAACTCTTCCCGACTATTCATTTTCTACATTTGAATGACTTGACATCAAGTATTGCCGCTTCTCATCAACATTAGACGTCGCTTTGCTACGTTTTTTTTTTTTTTTAATTGCATAACCAATTGAAGTTGACTGACTTTACCGGAACGCACGCCAAGTAGATGTCAAAACTAAAGTGCTTAATGAGATTTGTATCCCCCATACCGTCGCCATGGAGATGAAGTCAGAGGGCAGGGGATGTGAATGAAGCCCGTGAAGGACAAAAGGAAAATTGGAAAAAAATCAAATGGATGATTGGCTAGCTGCTCCTGGAATACAAGTGGGAATGTAGTCGGTGCCGCCTTCTTACAGAAAGCCAATAAATTCAGGACGCTTCCTTTCATGGCGGAGGAGTGGAAATGTTAGCCTAGCTGCTGCAGCCCATGCCAGGGGCTTTGAGGCAGTCCTCGGTGATGCCCTGAGAGGCCAGCTCAGACAGAACGTTGTCCAGGTAGTTGGGGTCCGGGTAGCCGTGGCCTGACAGGTTAGACATCATCTCGGTCTTGTGGTGGATTCCGTTCCACACTACTGTGTCAGGCTCCCCTGTTGTGCTGGACGTGCCCACCGTGAAGATGAGGCGCCGCATCCATGCCACCTTCAGCAATTCCAGCACCTTTGGTGAGAAAGTCTGTTAAGCAAAGTTAAAAAGCTACAAGCAACTCCGTGGACTAATTCCAACCAACTACTACAGAAAGGAAGCCTTGGCTGCAGCATAGAGTGAGTGTTCCTTACCTTCCTGCCTTTGTCGCTGTCTGGCAGGAAGCAGAACCGAGGGAATCCCCGACACGTAAACGGCTGTCCCGGGTTAGGATGCTCCGCACCCTGCCAAGCCAGGACATGCTGATGATACCAGATTCAAACAGATGATTCCTGGTCTAGCTATAACGATACCTGGATTCCAGGCGGGATGCTGTAGATAATTTGAATGGTGCCGCAGTCCGGATGTCCTGGCAGCGCCTGGGCGATGCTGTAAATTTCCATCTTGCCTTTTAAAGGCTGCGTGCCTGTCTTCTCACCATAAATGGTTTTACAGGAGGGGCATTGGAGGCTGCCGTCCTGAGCGATGGATAGGCACACGCATGGATAAAGACCACTGAAGGATTGGACCAAGCCAGAGATGAATCATGGCTTCTAGTTTTCATTGGTACCTTTGTGCCATTGTTATACATGGCCAGCATGCAGAGCATATGCAGAGTGTGTCCACACTTGATGAACTTGCCCACAGCATCGGGCAGGATGCTCTGGGCCCCTTCCTCGGCCGGTGCCGGGGTCTCATACCCAGATGGATTGGACAGCTGATCCATGCAGATAATGCAGTCCTAGAATCAGAGACGGCTTTAGACAATTTTCCACCATCTGAGGTAGTAGAGCTTGAACCTGGAAAAGGCAAAGACTGGACTGGAAACGTAACCTTTAACACTCACTTATCTTGTCCTTTTGTGTTGGAAGCAATGGTGCTGATGTAATTATCTGATGACAGGATGTTGCTGTGTGGAAGCCCACACACAATATGCTGCCGTTAATCGGTTCTACAGAAAAGCCAAAGGCAGCATAAATGCCAGATCTTCAGTTATGGCAATTTTTTGGCATCTGTGTGTGACTTTAGTAGACAAACTTGTGATCTGATGCTGTGCGACAAGGTGAAGATACCATTACCCATCCCTTGTTAGGTGCTGTGTAAAAAAGCAAAAGTGGAAAACTGCCAACTTCTTTGTTGATGGCAACTATGCGGGGTTTCTGTGTTGAAGAGACTTTGATTGCTTGCTATGAGAACAGTTTGCAGGAAAGGCAATACAACCTTTTCTCTCAGGTTCGCCCTGAAATGCACTTTTTCCTTAAGACTGCAGTGTAAATGTTACATTTCTGTGAAAGGCTTCAGATAGCTCGACAGAGCTGGTGAAAACGATGTGATAACAAGATGCAAAGCTTTGCTGGGTTTTGTGAGGCAAAGGGGGATGTGATTAAAAGAGTTAGTAAACTCAAGCGATACCTCGTCGGGCACGCCGGGCACTGCCTCCATGTAGCGCTGAATCACCTCCTCAGCTCTCTGACTGTTTGCTGAAACAGGAAATAGCAAAGATTATTTGGCTGCAAGAAGCCACACAAGTCAGACAGGGCAAACTCTGAGTCCTTCATTTCAACCGCTACATCATCCCTTTCTGCCTTGTCTGTTCATACGCGCAAAGGGGTGGGGGCAGGTCGACAGACGAGGACAACCAACACAAACGGAAGGAAGTAGCGATGCAATCAGGCAATACAGTGAAGAGCTGGAATGGATCTTCAAGCACGGAGAGAATGCGCTCTCCAGTGTCCTTTACACTTTTGGGGGCGGGTGGGATAGTGGAGCACTGCTGCCTTCCCGCCAAAAGGTCCCCTCCTAGAGTGTAGCGCTAAAGACTCAACTTTGTGGGCCTCGCTGCATGAACTTTGCATTACGATTTTGGTCCCCGGGGGGCATTACGGGGTTGCCGCCCACTGCTTTTATGGGATAGTTTGCATGTAAAAAAACACATTTTTCAACAGTCTTATCACATTTGTGTTCAAATTGATCTGCAAAGACAGTCAACGGGGATGCGCTCCAGCTTCCACCCAGCCCCCAGCTATAGAAAACGGATGAAAGGATGGGAGCGTGAAACACATGAGGCGATGGGATGGTCCTCCAGGTATGGATGGTATCTACCTCTCCTGTGCTGCCTCTTGGCTCTCCTAAATGAACTGCTGTTGTTGCTGGTGCTGCTGCTGCTGCTGGGTGGCTTGCTGGGCCTGCTGGTGGGAGGGAAGGGAACGGAAAGAGGTGGGAGAGAGAATTGCTGCGGATGCTGCTGTTGTGACAGCGGCGGATGCTGATGCGGTGGTGGTAGTGGCGGCTGCGGAGGCTGCGGGAGAGGGGTGGTAGTGGCGAAGTGCACGCCGAGTCCCACTGCTGACATCAAAATGGAGGCCATGCCTGGAACGGGGTCAGGAGGTGAGAGCCATCAAGAAAAGAAATATAAAGAAAATAAATGGAAAAAAAGATGTATCTGCAGCCAAATGTGCAGCAAAAAATGCATGCAAATTTGGCAAGCGTGTGAAATTTGATCACTACAAAGTTACATCGTACACTTCTATTTTTTACCACTACCAAAGTTTATTTTTATTTTATTTATATTTATTTATCTATTTTTTAAATTGCATGCAGCTTATTTAGTAGTTTTAGTTTTTGTTACATTAATTTGATATGATAACAGGTATAGCCAGGTGAATTATTTAGCATTATTAACCATTTATGATTATTATTTGTATTGATTCTTATCTATTAATATGCACAGTACTATAAAAAAGTTTGGGCAGAATGGGCAATTTCTGTTAAATATATCATGTAGCAGACAAACTAAGTGATATTTGAGAAGTTTTTAGGATTTACAGAAAGTATGCAATCATTATTTTAAAATAATGATTTAAACAAAATTAGGTTGGTGCATAAATTTGAGCACCCCGACAGAAAAATGACATCACTATTTAGTAGACGGTTTTTCATCCTCTATAGCTTCCTATAGCTTCTAATGAGAGTGTGGATTCTGGTTGACAGTATCTTTGACCATTCTTCTTTACAAAACAGTCGGGTTTGATAGATTCCGAGCATGGACAGCAGGCTTTAAAACACACCACAGATTTTCAATAATATTCAGGTCTGGAGACTGAGGTTCCATTCCAGAATGTTGTACTTGTTCTTTTGCATGAATGCCTTAGTAAAATTTGAGTAGTGTTTAGAGTTGTTGTCTTGTTAAAGTATCCAAGCCCAGCACAACTTCAACTTTGTCACTGATTTTTGAACCATGTTTACAAGAATCTGTCGATACCGACTGGAATCTATCCAACCTTCAGTTTTAACAAGAATGCCTACCTCTACTAGCCACACAACATGATAGACAATAAAAGTACAACTAAAAACAGAATAAAAACAAAACACAAAATTAATAACACTAATAAAACAGTAAAAAAAAAAAAAAAAAACAATGCCCAGGTTAAACTGTTAAAAAACTGTTTATAAAAATAAGATATGGGGGTGGGTGTAAATAAGCTTGTCTTCTTCCAACTCCATCAAAAAAAACCACCAAGATTTCAATAAACATTTAAAATGCCCCAGTTTTTGTGCAGCTCTATTGCTCAAGGGCAGACTATTCGACTACTATTAATTAATTCATTCATTTATTCATTCATTCATTTTCTATACCGCTTATCCTCAGGGTCGCGGGTATGCTGGAGCCTATCCCAGCTCACTTTGGGCGGGAGGCGGGGTGCACCCTGGATTGAACGCCAGTCAATCGCAGGGTATATATAGACAAACAAAGACATGCAACCATTCACACCTATGGACAATTTAGAGTCGCCAAATAACCTAACATGCATGTTTTTGGAATGTGGGAGGAAACCGGAGTACCCGGAGAAAACCCACACACGCACGAGGAGAACATGCACACTCCACACAGAGATGCCCAACGGAGATTCGAACCCTGAACCTCCTGACTGTGAGGCCAACATGCTACTATTAATATTGACTTAATCTTGGACCTGCTACAGAAAAGGCCCTATCGCCCTGAGATGTAAGTTTAATGTAGATCTTGAGGTGGTTAAAAGCAACTGAGAGCTGGACCTCATTGTTCTAACAGGAACATAAACAGAGAGTAAATCTGATAAATATGAAGGAGCCAGAACATTCAGTGATTTAAAAACAAAATTGGATCCTGTAAGTAACAGGTAGCCAGTGTAAAGAGGTCAGGACTGGGGTTATGTGTTCCCATCTCTTGGTGCCAGTTAACAGGAGGGCAGCTGCATTTTGAACCAGCTGGAGATGATGTATAGTGGACGGGTCCACACCACTATACAAGGAGTTGCAGTAGTTCAAACGGCAAGTAAGAAACAAATGAACATGTTCGGAGACGTCGGCGAGAAGGTAAGGTTTCACCTTACCTAACCGTCTGAAATAAATTTAAAAAAGGACTAGGAGTACAGCACTCACTTGTTTATACAGTTTAAAAGAATCATCCAAAAAATGCCAAGGTTTTTTTTACGTGTGTTTGGCAGTGAGATGATAATGGGCCCAATACACTGTCCACACCGTCTAAATGGGTTAAATTGCTCAATTAAAAAATTTGCTTTTTGTTATTAAGCTTAAGGAAGTTGAGAGACATCCACTGCTTAATATCATTGAGACAGTTCAACAGAGCAGAAAAGGAGTCTGTATCCGGTTTCAAAGGGAGATAGATTTGCAGATCATCTGCAAAACAATGGAAGGTAACATTATACTTTGAAAAAATAGACCCCAGAGGCAACATACTGTATATAATGCAAACAAAGTTGGACCCAGAATGGAGCCTTAATAATAATAATAATAATTCGTGATTTAATAATTTTACAATCCGTGAATTGTGGAACTCCCGAAGCAGCTGACAGGTACCGTCAGGCCAAGCAGCACGCGGCTTCGGCGTTGGTCGAGACAAAAACTCAGGTGTAGGAGGAGTTCGGTGAGGCTATGGAGCACGACTTTCGGTTGGCCTCGAAGAGGTTCTGGCAAACCGTCCGACACCGCAGAAAGGGGAAGCAGCCCCCAGTTCACACTGTTTACAGTGCGGACGGGGTCTTGCTGACCTCGACTGTGGATATAGTCGAGTGGAAGGAATTCCTCAAGGCTCTGGATGTTGGGGGACTGTGTTGGTTGACACGCCTCTACAACATTGCATGGAAGTCGGGAACGGTACCTCTGGACTGGCAGACCGGGGTGGTGGTCCCCATTTTTATAAAGGGTGACTGGAGGGTGTGTTCCAACTATAGGGGGATCCCACTCCTCAGCCTCCCTGGGAAAGTCTACTCCAGGGTGCTGGAGAGAAGGGTACGACCGTTAGTCGAACTTCGGATACAGGAGCTGCAATGTGGTTTTCGTCCCGGTCGGGGAACACTGGACCAGCTCTACACCCTTGCAAGGGTACTGTGGGAGTTTGCCCAACCGGTCTACATGTGCTTCGTAGACCTGGAAAAGGCATTCGACCGTGTCCCTCGCGGTGTCCTGTGGGGGGTGCTCCGGGAATACGGGATTGGTGGCCCGCTACTACGTGCCATTTGGTCCTTGTACAATCGAAGCAGGAGCCTGGTTCGCATTGCCAGCAGTAAGTAGAGCTTGTTTCCGGTGAACGTTGGCCTCCGCCAAGGCTGCCCTTTGTCACCGATTCTGTTCATAATCTTCATGGACAGAATTTCTAGGCGCAGTCAAGGTATTGAGGGAGTCCAGCTTGATGACCTTAGGATCTCGTCTCTGCTATTTGCCGACGATGTGGTCCTTATGGCCTCATCAGGCTGTGACTTTCAGCGTTTACTGGAGCGGTTTGCAGCTGAGTGTGAAGTTTCTGGGATGAGATTCAGCACCTCCAAATCCGAGGCCATGGTTCTCAGTCGGAAACGAGTGGACTGTACCCTCCGGGTTGGGAGTGAGGTCTTGCCTCAGGTGGAGGAGTTCAAGTATCTCGGGTTCTTGTTCACGAGTGAGGGAAGGTTAGAGCGTGAGATCGACAAACGGATCGGTGCAGCATCTGCAGTAATGCGGTCACTGTACCGGACCGTCGTGGTGAAGAGAGAGCTGAGCCGGAAGGCAAAGCTCTCTGTTTACCGATCGATCTACGTTCCCATCCTCACCTATGGTCATGAGTTATGGGTCATGACCGAAAGAATAAGATTGCGGATACAAGCGGCGAAAATGAGTTTCCTTCGTAGGGTGGCTGGACTCACCCTAAGAGGTAGGGTAAGGAGCTCGGCCATCCGGGAGGAGCTCAGAGTAGAGCCGCTGCTCCTTCACATGGAGAGGACCCAGTTGAGGTGGCTCGGGCATCTAGTCCGGATGCCTCCCTGGTGAGGTGTTTCGGCCATGCCCAGTCGGGAGAAGGCCCCCGGGAAGACCTAGCACACTCTGGAGGGACTATGTCTCACAGCTGGCCTGGGAACGCCTTGGTGTCCTCCCGATGGAGCTGGAAGAGGTCGCTGGGGACCGGGAAGTCTGACTTCCCTACTGAAGCTGCTGCCCCCGCGACCCGGACCCGGATAAAGGGAGGAAAATGGATGGATTGATGGATGGATGGAGAGAAGGGAGTAAGATGTAACATGAATAATTCTTTGTACAAAGTATGATGTTCGAAACAAATTAAACCAAACCAAACCAAGAGGGGCGCTGCAAAAAAAGTTTGGGAACCACTGTGGTAAATGATCCTAAATAAAGCAGAAAAGTTCCGCATGGTGGAGAGGAGAGGACAGGAGAGAGTGAGTGGTTTACCTGCCAGAGCTGAGCTGACGCTGGTGGATCCGTTCAGCTGCACTGGAATGGAAGGAACGCTGGCAGAAAGGAAAACACAAGTCAGGTAAATAAACAATACAATATCATGTTTTTATTTGAAAATACTTATTTATTCATTTTCTGTGCCACCTAATCCTCATTAGGGTCGCATTAGGGCCGCATCATTGTTGAGCCTATCCCAGTTGACTTGGGGTGAGAGGCGGCTGGTCACCAGCCAATCACATTGCACATATAGACAAATAACCATTCTCTCTCACATTCATACCTATGGACAGCTTAGAATCGCCAACTGGTAAAACAGCACCAGCGTTAGCCAACTCATTAGCTTGTAGCGGCGCCTGTACAACCTCGTTGTCACTGTTGCCAGTCGACATTTTTACCCATATAAAGGGTCAACAAATGTGGAGATGCAAGGTGTCAAGGTAGGTGGCACCAATCAGTTTTCTCCACTCAACAACAGGCAACAACTATTTAGCAACAGCTAAGTGGCTGCAACACCCTCATGATGCAGAAACACAAGTATACTTGGTGAACCTATGAAACAATATTGTGGGTCACCACAAAAACTACATTTACATGCAGTCGATATTCCGGTCTCTGAAGCATTACATGCGTGAGCAAACAGGGTTATTCCTGTATACATGGTAATTGTAATCAATCGGAATACCCTGATCAAAACAGAAATGGTAAGATCAAAACAGAAATGGTAATTGTAATCAATCAGAAAATCTTGATAAACAGCCACGCACGGACTGCAACTCGACGCACAGAAAGCATGACGCAATTTGCGTCCACTTCCTGTATCTAAATAGTACAACAGCAGCATGGTTGATAATAAACAGCCCGGGGCGGTATTAGTCACCTTTGTTTGCACTTTGGTGCTGGTACTGACCCACCACCAGTGCTTGGCACAATTTTCTCTCACTTTCTTCATTAATGAAAGGTGAGAACATGAAGTGTCACACTCCGTAGGCGCCCATGAGATTAAGAGGACGGAGAGAGAAGGCACAGTAGATGGATTTAAGCTACTGTCAATGCCAATTACTTGGCATTTTAGTAAATGTTTTGAGGTTTTTCTAATGTTTATTTGCTCTGGGGTGTTAAGAAATTAGCATCTACCGTGTATAAAGATTAATGTTCTTGTCCACCACACTAACATACACGCGCATTCATGAACTTTCTAGATTCTTTACGTTCCCATTAACAAGACACATTAGTTTGGTAATGTGAACAACCACATGAAAAATCTAAATTAAACAAAAAGTCTGAATTGGGTATCATTCCTGCAGTGTGAACTTAGTTACCGGCAGGTATAAATAGCACGACTGCACTACAGTGTTTGGGCGTAGTCCTAGTTCTGTAAAGTACTAACTGCTATTGAGTACTTTTATTTTTTGTAAGTTCCATTTCATTTTCTTCCGCTTGTCCGGGTCCGGGTCGCGGGTGCAGCAGTTTCAGTAGGGAAGTCCAGAGTTCCCGGTTTGCGGCGACCTCTTCCAGCTCCACCGGGAGGACACCAAGGCGTGCCCAGGCCAGCTGTGAGACATAGTCCCTCCAGCGTGTCCTAGGTTTTCCCGGGGGACTTCGGTGGGATTTGGCCGCCAAAGACCAGGTTGCCCACACACCCGTCCTCGACCACTGCCCAAATCGCATTGCACAGGACCCTTATGCTTGCCCTGCAGGTGGGGGGTCTGCGGGGGGGGTGGAGTTCCCGTGTGGCTTCTTCGGGCTAGGCCCGGCCAGGCCCCACGGGTGAAGGCCTGGCCACAAGGCGCTCGCCTGCGAGCCCCTCCCCCAGGCCTGGCTCCAGGGTGAGGCCCCGGTATTCCACATCCGGGCGAGGTGCGGTCACTCCTTTTATCGTTCTTCATTAGGGTCCTCTGAATCACTCTTAGTCTGGCCCGTCACCTAGAACCTGTTTGCCTTGGGAGACCTTACCAGGGGCATAAAGCCCCCGACAACATAGCTCCTAGGATCACTCGGGCACTCAAACCCCTCCACCACGATAAGGTGGTGATTCGCGGAGGGTTTTTTTGTAAGTTGTAAATATTTTTTTCTGTCACCCTGTTATTATTTCACTGAGTAGTTTTTGCAAATCTTTGTTTGTTATGCACAGTAATATTGAGTGAGATGATTTTGTTGGAGACGTTGATGATGTGATCCGACAGTTTATCCTACCAGTGTTGACTTGTTCTACAACTGTTTGTTTAATACATCGAGCACATTTTGCACTTAAGCTGTTTAAAAAAACCACAATGCTTAATAAAAAATGTGCATTAAGCAAACATGACCTAGTTTTATTTTGAAACGGGTACTAAAAACTACAAAATAATATTTCAAAAAGTACACTTACAATAGACAAACAACTTTTCTGTGATTAATTTAATTATGAGTTACTATGGTCAAAATGCATTTAATCGCAATTAAATAAGGTAATCCACTGACTAATAAAATGTATCACTACAAAAATCTTACCATTACTAAATGTCTGTTTCTCTCTGTAGTTGTGTGAATAAATACAACTGGACATGAAGTGAGAAAATGGTAGCTCAGTCTAACAAAGATGTAAAGAGACCAACCTTAAGCCATTATGACTGCAAGAACTGCCTAGAAGGGGTGAGGCTAGCTGGCTAGCAGAGGCGGGTGGAGGCCAGGGGGTCCCCCAAGACATCCCCCCAACAGAAAGGGGCCTGCGGGGGTAGGGAGAGTAGACTGAGGTCGGGTGAGCGGCCGCCGCCCTGCCCGTTCCCTGAAGACTGGGCCGATTCAAGCTGCCCGATGAGAAGGAATGTCGGGTACGGCTGGGCATGGGCCCTGTAGCGCTGTGGCTTAGACACTGCTGGCAGGAGCAGGCCAGGCCGGCTGAGGGGATGGCGGCAGGCCCCGAGGGGATGGCCGGGGGGCCAAAGGAGGCCAGCGGGTAGGGCAAGTTGCACTGTCGCCGCACCTGCCGCCTGAAGCCTGACGACTTGTTTACTTGGGTGAGCGAGGTGAGATCCACAATGTAGTTGTAGCCATGCGGGCCCAGGTCAGCCGTGCCTTGTCGGGCCTGGTAGCTGTGCTCCAGGAGGATGGAGGTGCGGGTTTCATAGGGGGTCCATGCGCCTTCGTCGTTAGCCCATTCCCAATAGACGCCACTGCCCAGGCCTGAGGACTGAGCGAACAGGGAGCGGCGAACTGATCGCATTTTTCCTACAAACACAAAAATTACATGCATTTTTAAGAATTTGGGGTAACAACCGGAAATATTCAACTGGAAGGCAGATTTGAATGATTGGCGCAAATGAGGAAGCCACTCCCGGTTAACAAGTTGATCCAGAAGAGCAGCTCTGTAAACATTTCGATGACAGCAACATGCTGACTACATTGTGTTTTGTTTGACAGGCCTTCACGTCTCCAAACACAACTTATAATGAATGTTAATTGTACATATCAACCCACCTGTGTCCTGTCGGAACTGTTTCAAGCTCGGCACGTCGATGAGATACGGCGACAGGCTGGGGTCAGATTGTCCGAGGGAGATGGTCGTGGTGCCGGGCGCGCCGCCTCTGTGTCCCCGCGGTGACAGGCACCGCTCGATGTAGGCGCTAACTTGGCCGCTGTACGGCCGCCAGTGTCCCTGGTCGTCCTGCCATTCCCACACAGCTATCATGGGTTGGGACTGACCCACGGAGCCGGACGGGGTCGCGGGGGAGACGGAGGGCCCGTTCCTGGAGCCGTTTACCCTGGCACAGGAGCCAGACACAGTCGCCATAACGGGCCCCAGTTGTAGCGTAGCTTGATGCTAACAACAGCTAGGATTTGCTTAGCGCGACGAAGAAAGAGTCAGCTAGCTAGGCTAGCTGGGCTCGTTAAAGAACATCATGGCGAACCCTTTAAAATCCCCTTAATGGCACCAGCCACAACATAAATCAATGTTGAAACGAGTATTCGAGTGCATATTGACAAAAATGTCGCGCGAAGAGCAAAGCTAAGCGTTTCGAGTGTTAGCTTTGTGACAGTAGCCTTGCCTGGATGCATTCGTCTCTCTTTGCTGCTGCCTTCATGAACAATCGAAACTATAAGTATTTTTGAAGATGTGGAGGAAAACCTTAATGTAAATAAAACACAACCTTCTTAATGACCCTATTTACTTATACACACGTACATATATACTACACATGCTATATTTAACGGTACAATGTTTTTCCCTATTGCGTGACACTGCCTACCCGAAACTAAGTACTTGTATTTCAAATTTTACGCGAAGGCAACGTTCTTCTTCTCTCATAACAAACGTCTTCATTGTTTGACCTGCTTCGGATCACTGTCAGCCTTTCTGCTGCCCTCAGCTGGTGAGAAATGGGTAAGACACAAATAACCTGCTTTGGCAAGGCAAGTAATTAAATTGTTCTTCTCTAATAGAGCATTTTTGTATGTAATGTGCACACATACATGTGTGCAATCGTGGCAGAGTCTTGCATCGACATTTAACACATAATATACGATCGATGTGTATACCTGTAAACACTAGTTTACATTGACTGTCAGCAAAGCTGGCAGTCTCATGGCTGTCAACACACACAAGATGAGCCGGTTATGGAGAACTTCATGGATGGATGACGGTAATAATTTGAGAAATGGGAGTTCAGGTGGAAAGAACGTGAGGATGGACTCATCAGGGGTCACCTGACAGCTGCTTGTCACGTTTCAGAGAGTACAGTACACCAAAATGTGTGCACTTGCTTTGTCTGGTCTTTTTCTTTGCGATTTGATACAAGAGTGTTTTTGTTTGTCTCTGCAAGCACAGCATTGATCAACCCCTGCAGAAAAACATCTAACCAAAAGGATAGTTTGATAGGTATTGGTAGTTTGATAGGTATTGGTAGTTTGATAGGTATTGGTAGATTGTTACATGGATTGGTAGGTTGATAGAACCTGGTCAGCATGGAAATAAATGTCTACCCCCCACCAAGGCTGTTATATTAGCATCATATTATATCTACATTTCAAATGTTTGTATTTTATTGATGTGCATGTGTACATTATTATTGTACACATATACGGTCAACAGATAATGTCACTCTATCTCACCCAAACACTGAATAGTACAATAACAAAATAAAAAGGCAAGTAAAATATAATATTAGCACTTTTGGGGGGTGAAAAAAGTCCCAATAATAAAGTCATAATAAGTAAGTCAATCAATGCTGAGAAAAACTCAAGAGTAATATAATGTCAGTGGTAATGTCATATCTGTTGAAGAAAAAAAATCATTAAAAGAATGTCAATATTTATACAAATTCCCAAACAATCCAGAGGTGCTCCATGTCTTACATATTTTATTACAAAAGTCCCAACTTTTTGCTCATATGACCAATTTCGTCACTTAAAATTGAAATTTCCCCATAACACTTGGAATTCATTAATGAGAGTTGTTCTTATGTTGCAAAAGAATTCTTCTAATATTACAACTTCATTTTTGTAATAGTATCACATTATTCTTGTAATAGTATGACTTTAAATAGAATTTTAAAAAAAAACGTTTTTCTTTACTTTATTCCAATCCTTTTTCCATAAAGGTAATAATTTATTCTCGTTATTTTTTTCAACTTTATTCTCATTTTACAACTTTTGTCCTCTTATAGCAGTTGTTTCCAAACTTTTTTTGAAGCGCCCCCCTTTAGGAGATGAAATGATTTTCAGCGCCGCGACCCAAAAATAATACAGTAATAATGAATTGTGTTCATGGCAGCCCCATAAACATGTGGCATGTGGTTTGAAAACCACAGCCATATAGTCATTCCTCAAATGTATCCATATTTGAAACATTCTTATAACATACGTTTTTTCATTAAATTGACATTTTTCTGAGTAAGATAACAATTTTTTTCCCATAGTACATTTTTTGTAGCAATGTACTTAATCTCATGCTCAAGTTTGCTGGCTTAACCCCACTATTTTTCTATTCTTTTAAGTTTGAGAACTACTTTATCTTAAAAAAATGACCTGTTCTTGTACAACATTTTGTCAAGAAGGTAAGAGTTGCTGATGCGGGACATTTTAAAATATCCTAATTTTTCACACCGCTTGTTCCTCAACCAACTTACCTTTGTAGATAGAAGCGACGTGGCCCGAGCCCTTGCCCCCGCTATGGAGTCATTGACATTAATGAGCCCTTCTCTGCATTTCAATGCAACCTTTCACGGGTCTTCTAAGGTGAGATGATGCAGAGGATGAGGTTGGCGCGAGGACATGACGAGCTTCAGTCTTGGGGGTCAAAGGAGAAGAACAATGTCCATTGTGTGGTGGCTCTGAGCCCGGATGGCGAATATCAATATGAGTCAGGTTAACTGCTGAGAACACAAGTTGTACTGCTGCATTTGCCAGCATGGGCCATGTGAAGGTATTAGCTTGGTTTTATGTGAAGCCTCAGCAGCTTGTCAACGCTCTTTTTCAGCATCATCCATCAGGAGACAACGTCCACAAGAAGAAAGAGGGATGACAGGTGGACCAAACGTGGAAACGAAACGTGTCAAACTCTAAATTCGCTCTGGGGCTGCTGTGTAAGATGTTTTCCTCATAAAGTGGCTCATGCTGCAGCAAGCAAACATCTTATTCGGGGTAAGGTGTTTATTAGGTGAGGGGGTCTTATGTATGTACTGTAAATGCCCCAACAAACGCCTTCAGTCTGTTAATTGCAGAGTCTCCCATAGATGCGTGATCAACAAAAGTAAATCAAGGCCGGGGGTCCAGCTGTGGATGTAGTATTTTGTTAACATACAAGATGGCAGTAGCCGCAGAAGCTTTATCTAGCTCTGCATGTGCTTTAAAATGTTGCTACTCAGCTGTCGTTGTGAAAGTCACACGTCTTACACATATCTTACTATTTACAATCAACCCATCTGCGCTATTAACCTTCTTAGCGCTATTCCAACATTGGTTCTGTTGCCCCGGTGTTGTGCAATATACTTGTTCTTAAATGACCACATGCTCAACATATTCCTTTACACTTTCTTATGCACTCCAAATCATTATGGAAGTAAAAATAATACTTTGTTACATAGTTTCCGGTATCCAGTTATTGCCTGCTACTAACTAACACTTCATCTTAGGTAAAAGAGTGCCCTGCCTGTAATTAGGGCATTTAAATGTGCATTTTTGTAACATTACTTAATATTGAAAAGGACTATATGCGACTTGTTCCAAATTACACATTTTCAATCAAAAAAATATTAGAACACCACCAACTAGCAATAGTGGTTAGTAGCGGTACAGGAATAGAGCTATCTTTCTCCCACACTGCACTGCTTTTTCCACTAAATATTTGTTCCCAAATAGAAATATGATACTACGTGGGAATGCATAAAGGTAAGATCTGATGACCTTATTGGGTGCTAATGTGCATTTTTGTGGTGCAACTCTCTAAAAAATAAACTCGAAGTTCCTACTGGTGTATTTGTTTCGTGCTTTTCATTTGATGTAGTTTCTGTCGTACAAAACTAGTGCTGCAACCATTTACAGCCATTCTCGTCTTCGGTCATGCTATGCTACAAATGATGCGACAATTGTTTTGCCTGCATTAAAAGACTGACTATGAACCCGTTGCTAGTCTTGCGACACGTGATGCATATCTTTAAAATGGATTAATTAAAGGATTTGTCTGTGTAGCATTACAGAGTGTGCATAAAGAGAGCAGAGGGAGTGTTAAATGCATGCATGCAAATTACAAGCTCACCAATGTCTGGAGCTGTTAACACCTCAGGGCTCTGGATGTTGAGGGACTGTGTTGGTTGACACGCTTCTACAACATTGCATGGGAACAGCAAGTCGGGAACAGTACCTCTGGACTGGCAGACCGGGGTGGTGGTCCCCATTTTTAAAAAGGGTGACCGGAGGGTGTGTTCCAACTATAGGGGGATTACACTCCGCAGCCTCCCTGGGAAAGTCTACTACAGGGTGCTGAAGAGAAGAGTACGACCGTTAGTCAAACCCCGGCTACAGGAGGTGCAATGTGGTTTTTGTCCCGGTCGCGGAACACTGGACCAGCTCTACACCCTTACGAGGGTGCTGGAGGGTATGTGGGAGTTTGCCCAACTGGTCTACATGTGCTTTGTGGACTTGGAAAAGGCATTTGACTGTGTCCCTCGTGGTGTTCTGTGGGGGGTGCTTCGGGAGTACCGGATTGATGGGCCGCTACTACGTGCCATTTGGTCCTTGTACAATCGAAGCAGGAGCCTGGTTCCCATTGCCAGCAGTAAGTCGAGCTTGTTTCCGGTGAACGTTGGCCTCCGCCAAGGCTGCCCTTTGTCACCAATTCTGTTCATAATCTTCATGGACAGAATTTCTAGGCGCTGTCAAGGCGTTGAGGGAGTCCAGCTTGGTGACCTTAGGATCTCGTCTCTGCTCTTTGCAGACGATGGGGTCCTTATGGCCTCATCAGGCTGTGACCTTCAGCGTTTACTGGAGCGGTTTGCAGCTGAGTGTGAAGCTTCTGGAATGAAACTCAGCACCTCCAAATCCGAGGCCACGGTTCTCAGTCGGAAACGGGTGGACTGTACTCTCCGAGTTAGAAGTGAGGTCCTGCCTCAGGTGGAGGAGTTCAAGTATCTCGGGGTCTTGTTCACGAGTGAGGGAAGGTCACAAGGTCCGCAGTAATGCGGTCGCTGTACCGATCCGTCGTGGTGAAGAAAGAGCTGAGCCGGAAGGCAAAGCTCTCTGTTTACCGATCGATCTACATTCCCACCCTTGCCTATGGTCATGAGTTATGGATCATGACCGAAAGAACAAGATCGCGGTTACAAGCGTCGGAAATGAGTTTCCTTCGTAGGGTGGCTGGACTCACCCTAAGAGATAGGGTGAGGAGCTCGGCCATCCGGGAGGAGCTCAGAGTAGAGCCGCTGCTCCTTCACATCGAGAGGAGCCAGTTGAGGTGCCTCGGGCATCTAGTCCGTATGCCTCCCGCGCGCTTCCCTGGTGAGGTGTTTCGGGCATGCCCAGCCGGGAGAAGGCCACGGGGAAGACCTAGGACACGCTGGAGGGACTATGTCTCACAGCTGGCCTGGGAACCCCTTGGTGTCCTCCCGGTGGAGCTGGAAGTCTGGACTTCACTACTGAAAATGCTGCCCCCGCGACCCGGACCCGGATAAGAGGAAAAAAATGGAATGGGGCTAATAGTTTGCATCAACTCACGCTAAAACCCTTTTGAATTAGCAAGATTGAAATTAAGACCGTCACTCTTACTGCCCCTCTCTTGGTGTCACCTTCCTGAATTTATTTAACTACTTAATATATTTAAAAAGAAAAAAGTAATTTAATTCATTTGTTAAAATTTAACCCTACAAAAACACCACATAATGCTGTTATATACATTTCAGGGCACTAGTTGGTGATGTCACAGTGTCGATGTCCATGTTTGCATTTTTAACCTCTAAGAACTGGCAAATATGTCACACAGACCTACTAAAACATAATATGCATGCTAGGCCACTAGTTGGCGATGACATTTGATAAGAAACTTTACACACTGCGCAACCAAACACTATAAATTAACGTTCTCCATTTTTACAAGCAAATGTTGCACCAAAACGCGAAAACCGTGTCCATTTCAAAACACATTTAGTAAAAATGCTAAATTAAGCGTTGAGATTTCATTGCACTACTGAGTATAGTATGGCAATGATGATGCCTATTATTATTATTGATATTCTATTATTGTGCCTTCTGGGAGATAAATAATTATAAAATTACCCTGTCATGAGCGATCAATTATGATGTGTGTTACTAGTGACACCTAGTGACCAGTGTAGACTCACAGTTCATCAATGCCAGCGATTGACTGGCGACCAGTCCAGGGTGTACCCCGCCTCTCGCCCAAGGTCTGCTGGGATAGGCTCCAGCATCCCCGTGACCCTAATGAGGATAAGCGGTATAGAAAATGAATGAATGAATGAAATTGATAATATCTATTTATTTATCTGTACTGTACAGATTGAACTTGAAACCAAAACCAGGAAAATGCAGAGCTGTAACGCATACAAGTGTATTCACGAGTCAAATTGCATGCAGAGTATGATGATTTGGATATGTTGGCTTGTCTGCGTTCATCGCACCCCTTCAGGTCCCCCCTGACTCTATATTGTGTTCAATATCCACAAAAAACATGGACGGTTGGTTGACTGAAGACCCGATGGTTTGGTCAAGTTTGGTACGCATTCTTTGACATTTCTATGGTAAAAGATCCAAAATACCCAACATTCTTGCCACAATCCAATAACATGTACCGTCTGTCAGGTTAACTGAAAACTCTCTAAATTGTTTTCAGTGCTAATGAAAGGATGTATGTTAGGTTAGTTTAGGATTTTTTAGTTTGGTCCAGTTTAGTATAGTACGCCTTCTTTGGCATTTCCAAAAATATCCGACATTCATCCCAGAGTCTGATAACATGTACAAGATGGTAGGTTAATCTAAGACTTTTTAACACTAAAATGTCTTCAGTGTTTGCAAAAACATTATTTTAGTTTGTTGAAGACGGTTCAGTTTAGTCCATTTTAGTATAGTACGCATTCTTTGACATTTCTATACGTAGTAAAAGTTCCAAAAAAATCTGCACCTGCAGCTTAACAAACTGAACCGAAACCCCCCTGCCTAGTTTTCATGGCACCATATAAAGACAAACATATATACACGTAGTCCAGTCCATGGTATACCATGGACAAGTGTACCCGTAAGGGGGTAGGCTCTAGCACTGGCTAGACTCTGACAAGATAACATTATAAAACCTGGTTAGCCATACCCACACAGTCTGGGTAATCACCTGTCCGGTATTTTGCATTGTCAGAACCCTAACCAGTTCTTGCCTGAAACCAGAGACTTCAGCCATCAAAAGTGGAAGTAGAAGAAGAGTCAGACTTTGTCTAGAGGCACAGACATGGCACAAAATAAAACTACCACCTGATTGAAGACAAAATCAGACGACCTCAAGACGCTTTTTCCCAGAAAAAGTCAACATGGCTCAACAGGTCGGTTGTTGGCACTTTTATACGTCTCTTACAAGGTGACTCCATATGATGTTTGTCATCGCCTATAGCATAAGAATGGCGTTTGCTGTCATCAACACGTGTTTCCGCAAAATTCCTCAGCGTTATGTCCGGTTTGACGCTGAATGATTGCATTGACAGTAGTAAGCGCAATTTTTGTTGATACAAGTTGCTCATCACAAGGGTAAAAAGAAAATGAAGAAAAAAATTCACTTTGGTGAAAAATGTTGTTTTCAAATACGTCTTAGTCCCATTTATTTATTTAAGTGAAAAACGTTTGTGCTCCTACTAAGGTTGCCAAAGTTAACGCGTTAATAGTTATTAGGCGCTATTTTTGGATGCACAAATAACATATACCCTGTTTGGCCCACACTGTAGTTTGCAGCAGTTATACAGCAGTGGATATGAAGCCACAAGCAGAAACAAATATTGTGCATAAATGGACAAAGAAAAGGGTATTTTGAATGGTAAGTTTAGCTTTAAAGTTCTGGCAAATGCCTGTCTCAACCAGACCAAAGTTATTTTTACCTTCTGTTGCTGTGGGTTGAGTTGTCACGGAGTACATCAACTGCCAGAGACAAGTGAGAAGGTGTGGCATTGTTAGTTTTTTTTAAATTGTCATTTAGTGTCCCAACTAAGATGAGTTTTTACACGAGAGCTGTCACTCGGCTGATTTTTTTGCTTTGAACTAAAATTTGGTCGCTCGTGTCAGTGTAACCATGACCGAAAACGAGATTGAACCTGAAAAGCATTAGCAGCACGCTACCCTGAAAAAAGGGAATTGTTGGAGCAACTTAAAAGAACTGCTTCAGTTGGTAACAAGCAATTGAATTGAGTTTATACAACTTTATTTTGATACGTTTTATTACCTCAACTAATTAGATCAGATATGCATAAATATTTGTTTTTCTTCAAATGATAAGTCTGCTTTGCCTCAACTCAATTGTAAAGAAAGTCAACTTAAATTATCTAGCTTATCCAACTTAAGTATTTGCCTCATTCAAACGTCATTTCTACACATTTAGAACCTAAAATAATGGCTTCAAAAAATGTAATTTATCTTGTAACAACAAAGCAAAAAGATAGCTTGTAAATTATATTAAAAAACTTAAGTTGAGTGAAATTTGGTATCACAGACACAAACCCGCCTTCTTTTACTCTTTATTTACTTTAGAGTTGGCAGCAACTTTTCTACCAAAATGTAAACAATCACAGCTGACTGGACATTTTCCAGATATATTTAGTAGTAGTACAAGTATACATATATACATACAGTACATATAACTGAAAACAACATTAAATCAACCTTAGGAGCTGAGCTGCTAATTTTATGCATTTGCCACTTTGAAATAGAGCTAATTACAGCTCCAAAACTAATTATCTATATTTACCTGCACAGAATGATGAAATCAGTTCGTCAGCAACTGCCCAAAATTCATTTCATTTCTCAACTGCTTATCAAAGCAGTTGATCACGAACAATTAATTAATGAAAAAGGCAATATAATGCCAATTAAGCCAGCTAAAACTGAAATCAATACTACATTTAACCAGCTATCTAACCTGGCATCTGATTATTAACTTTTACCAACCCACTATCACTTTGGGCAAATATGACCTTCAACACACGAGGCATACAAAGGTTGTTTCATTCAATGTTTCTTCAATATATACACTTCTCAAATAAATGAGAGGAAGACTTTGAAAACAAATCAGATCCAAACGGGGGAAAAATGATCTTGAGTATCTTTCCTGATAACAAGCAGGTGATGTATTTGTAACAAAATGATGCCACATCTTTTGATAGAAATGAAAATGATCACCCAATAGAGGGGGGAAATCAAAAACACCCCAAAAATGAAAGTGAAAAAATGATGCAGCCGACTGGTCCATTTTGCCAAAATGTCATTGTAGCAACTCCAAATGATTCTCAGTAGTTTGTGTGGCTCCCACGTGCTTGTACACATGCCTGACAACATCGGGGCATGCTCCTAATGAGACCACGGATGGTGTCCTGGGGGATCTCCTCCCAGATCCGGACCAGGGCATCACTGAGCTCCTGGACAGTCTGAGGAGCTACCTGGCGGCGCCGGATGGACCCAAACATAATGTCCCAGAGGTGTTCTATTGGGTTTAGGTCAGGTGAACGTGGGGGCCAGTCAATGGTATCAATTCCCTCATCCTCCAGGAACTGCCTGCATACTCTAGCCACATGAGGTCAGGCATTGTCGTGAACCAGGAGAAACCCAGGTCCCACTGCACCAGCGTAGGTTCTGACAACGGGTTCAAGGATTTCATCCCGATACCTAATAGCAGTCAAGGTGCCATTATCAAACCTGTAGAGGTCTGTGCATCCTTCCAGGGACATGCTTCCCCAGACCATCTTAACATTTCTTAACAATAAATAATACAGTAAATCTCATTAACGTCATAGGATGACTAATCAAAATTATTAGTAATATCAATAACATTCCTACCTCCTTCTCTTGAAAAAGTGCAGACCATCTCTCCATAAAATCTTGAACCCTTGGTTCTTGGTTCACCACTTCCTATCGCCGGTAGGCAAATCTGCGAGCCATTTTGTCTGCAACGACGCCTTCATTGTTCCTCTTTTGGATCTCCTTGAGTAGTTCAAGTCTGACTTTTTGAAAAACTTTTTTGAGTCTCTCCAACGGGGAAGGATGGATAAAGTTAGCTTCAGCTCGTTTTGGCTTTTTTACTTTTCTGGCAGGGAAAACATCTATAGTTGGTTTACATTGTAAAGAATTTACAGACACCTCTGGACAGCCCTGCACTTTGAGCTGAGTTCTGTAGTTTCCCATTTTGTACTTCAGTTTCTGTTTCCAGCCATAGCAGCTGTTGAAGGAGCCAGGTTATTTCAAACAAAGATGCTTTTTGATTAAGGCCTCTGCAACTGCACAAAAATGTGCATCTTCTGGGTACGCTTTGTATTTGTAAATTTCTTCTGCTACTCTATTCAAGATATCTGACTTCATTCGGGAGGTGAGAGCCAACATTTTGTGGCTCACCTGATACTCAGTGTTTGCCTTTTCAAGCGGAGCTCAGTATTATATGAAAATCTTGGAACTGGGAAGTCCTCTGGCCACTGTTGAGTTCGAGATGACACAGACTCCGGGGATGACAGGATGAGTGTGTCATTGGATGCCAAAGAACCACTATCATCCGAGTCAAGGGGAAAAAATGAGATGATGCTGTCTCACTGGCACTGATCAAAGGTGGAATTGTTTCTGGATGGATCACCTTGATTGTTCCCAAATCTTTCAGTTCAGTTGTTGAATTGAGATTGAAGTAGTCATTGCCAAAGTCTTCATCCATATATTGTAACCTTATGTTTGCCTTTAATCCAAAAGTATTCTTTACTTGCTGAGAAGCTCATCTATTGAATCTGGTATACCATTTGGAAGAGTCAGTTTTTCAGTGTTCTCCCACAAGATCACCCCGAGTCTTGCCCTGAGTCAGTCATGGCAGTCTGAGAAAGCGACAAAAGCACAGTTAACACTTTTGGTTAGCAGGACATAGATTGTTTTCTTTGTAAACAAAACAAACAAATAATAAATAGGGAAAAAAACTTTGCCATTTTTTTTTAGCTTTAAGTGTTTTAGACAGCTTGTGACCGGCTTGTTGTTCACACCCAACAATATTATTCAATACATTATCAGTGTGACTATATCTTTTGTTATAAAATTAATTACAGTCTCACCCTTTAAACGTGGATGTATTTTTTTAATGTGACAAGACGCATTCTCCAGTCTCCCAGTGGGTATGTATCACAGAGTTGTTGTGGCTCAACAAGTTCCACTTCCTTGCCTGGTGATGTTTTCAGATCAAAAGATCTGTATTGTTGAATATACCACCCATTGAGCTATGAAGAATAACTTGTCTTGCAGTATAACCATTTGGAGAATTTCACAGAACTCTGGGAATCCTCCCAGTGAGCCATGAATCAAAGTCATCCCACACTTGTAATGTACTCCATTGTGTGTCACACTTTTAGCCAGGCACACTGTATCTACATTTGTGGACTTCTGCCTCAGCACAGTTCCAACTTCCTTATTAAGAACATCAATCTGAAGAGTGGAAACATTGGTCACCTCCAAAGTAGGCTTAGGAAATCTAAATGATTGCAAATGATGTGCCATGTAAAACTCATGTCTCTCTGATAGTGAAAAGAGTACATTTTTGAAGCACCTGATATTCCTTGCTACTTTTTAAAAAAAAGCTATGCTTAGCTTCAAAGCGCATCAACCAGAGAGCTAATAGGGGATCAAACTGTCGGATCAATTGTGGATAATGTTCCACGAAATGGTGCTTAGGTTTAAGTTCAAAATTTTGGAAAAACCTCTTGAAACCGAATTCGATGCTCTGAGCATCACCTTAAGGTCAAGATATGCAATGGAGTCCTCAGTAAGAACAGGACAGACAACAAGATCAACAATGTCTTTCAGATAAGTAAAGATCTGACATGCAGGCTCCCCACAAGGAACTCTTTGACCAATCAACAGAGGCAGAAATCGGATGAGACCCCAGTTCTCATGGGCATTTGCTCCAACAGTTTTTTTGGATCTGAAACTAAGAGACACGGGATGAGGTTTGTTTGTTTGGTCAGACCACTTAAAGTTGAAAGATGATATTGCTTCATTCAGTGTACACAATGTAAAAAAAAAAATTTTTTTACAAACACGCTGAGGCACAAAGCAAACTCAAAAGGAACAAGTCCTTCGAAAAGATAATGTAAAATATCAGGGGGAAACCCTGTGCTGACACTAAAATATGAGAGGTGTTTTGATAAAATACAGTTTGATTTTACACCATAATAATGGACTAATTGCTTTTCCTCAAGAATGTGTAAATGATCTGCACGAATGTTTTGGGTTCTCTGAGTAAAGGCACCACTCTAACTTCTGTAGTTTGAAATTCTGAACTTTCTGCAGTGCAAAACCTACAAACATATGACCCAGTGAAATTTTCAACAAATCCAGCATTACTGTGAGCACCAAGGTTGCCAGCAACCACACACTGAATTGTACCTTTTACTGCTCTACCCAACTTTGTCACATATATGCCACTCTGTTCCAAAATTACAAGATCACTTATTAAAGGCTCCAACGCCTTCTCATGCCCATAGCACTTCAAATCATTGCTTTTGATTAAAGCAGCCAAATAAATGGAGGACAGAGAATAATTACAAACAGCTGGCAAACTACCAAGAATCCAATATAAACCACAAATTTCCTTCCTGAGGTACCAAGTGGATTACAAATTTCAAACTCATCAATGTACAGCACTAAAGAAATACTTTCCTGCGTAGAAAGCAACTCATTTTCTCCAATGAAGGCACCATCAAAGAAAGATCTATATATGTGCACACCAGTTGACAGTAGTTGTTTATATACAGTATTTAGATTAACAGTCTGATCCAAGATGTCTGACTGTCCAGAATTTGTTGCAAAGACTTTAAAATCGAAATATACTGAATAGACTTATTATTTTTTCGATCAAGTATGTATTCCACAGGTTCCACTACATTAAAGTGATGGTTGTAGTATTCCTTCCTCCTCCAAGACATGGAAAGTGAGCCCTTACTTCCTATTATTTTTTAATAGGGTTTGTTTCACAGAGAGCACTAGCTTGTTTTTGAACAAGTGACTGGTCAAATTGGTATTGATGATCTTGTAATATTTTGGTTATTGTCTTTTGAGTAATTGCTTGATACAGACCAAGCAAATAGGTTAACTCCTGCAAAAGCTCATCTAGCTGCATTTGACACAAGGAAGACACTTTCTAATTTAAGAAGAACCGTTGCAAGTTTAAGCTCTAAATCCTTTTCCAAGTTTTCTGAATCCTCATTTTCAAAGGCACAACCTAAATTGGCATTAAACTCTAAATCACCATCATCTGAAATATCACTAACAATACTGTGACAAGGTTCATCTGAAATCAGTTTTCTTATTTCAACTATCCCATATTTAAATGCACACCCTCTGCTAGAGTGCTTTCTGTATTTATGACTTTTGAAATTATCATAAATATTTGTTTTATATGAACAGTTTTGAAACACACATGAGACGGTCTCCTTCTTTTTAAGATGCTAAAAAATATGCTGAAAAAAATCTTTTTCTGCAAAGAGTTGATTATGACTAAAATATGGCATGTAAATGTATCAAACCCTTAAGTAACTTTTTTTTTGGAAGGATGATTTCTTGACAAATGGGTCAGCAAGGCATTCCAGGTCTTAAATCTACATGCACAATTAAGGTATGTGCATGGATATGAATGCCCCCTTTCAAAGTGTAATTGTTAGTTGATCAAACTCACAAAAGTAGATTGTCATAAATAAAGTAGAAATCTAGATGAAATTAATTCGAAACATTACTTTACGTCAACTACAGCTCAAATACTCTTTTTTAAGTGTATAGCTACCGACCGGGAAAGACACATCAGCAAAACATATGTACATTATAGTGATCAACTTCTGGTGCTGCTTGGTTTTGCAATATACTTCTTTTCTTTCTTTTTGCCTTCTTCTTCATCAAAAGGGTTTGCTATGCAGAATTAGCTAGCTGACTATTTGATCAATTGAGGGTAGTTTACTTCTTGACTTCTCACTGAACTGGATCGACTACTGCATTGTTCACTAATAATCGAGTTTTGATGTCTAACCTGGAAAATATCGGAAAGAACAGCTGGCACAATGCAGTAGAAAAATCTCTGTGTGGAGTTTGCATGTTCTCCCTGTGCGTGCGTGAGTTTTCTCCGGGTTGCTTGTCTGCCCTGCGACTGACTGACGACCAGTCCAGGGTGTACCCTGCCTCTCGCCTGATGTCAGCTGGGATAGGCTCCAGCATACCCGCAACCCTAATGAGGATAAGCGGTATAGAAAGTGGTTGGATGGATGAATAAATGAATACGGAACCACCATCCATCAGAAGGAGTCTGGATTTTGTTTTCCATAGAGGTGCAATGCACAAATAAGCACATTAGCACTCAATAAGGTCATCAAATCGTAACTTTATGCATTCCCACATAGTAACAACATTTGGGACCAAATATGAGGTGAAAGAAAAAGGGAAAATTACTGTATAGTAGTGTTTCTGTGCAGCGTGGGAGAAAGCTAAATGCTGCATTTAAGAACATTTTTAACAAAGTGGGACAAGTTGGTGCTCACATGCAAAACTTGAAAATTCTGGGTGATTTCTAACTATACATTATTACAGAAATTTGATGTAGTTATTTGCAATTTTTTAAAGTGAATTATATCGTGTGTATCAAATTGTATCAAATAGTTCTGATTTGAAAATATGTTGTTTTTAATTGTATCTTAACTCATGTATCTAGATGCGTATTGAATCATTTACCACAAAGAGTTTTACATCCCTACTTGTTATAGACAACAACTTCTATCTATCTATTGCAATTATTTATTTTTATTTTTTATTTTTATTTCGAGCCACACAAAATACACCGGACAGAACATAATGAACATAGACCTATAAACAGGAACAATTTGGCTCGAAAAGGAGTGGGAAGAAGACAAGCTTATTTACTCCCACCCCCTTATTCGTAGTACTAAATGATGTTATGTTAATGGAATATACAGTACTACATGAACAAGGTATCACACCTACAAACACACATGTACAATATACATTATTATTGCGCTAAATCCTCGTAAAGCTTGTGACATTACTCATTATTATACCATCACCACATATCAATATAACATGTATTAAAGATAATTCCTGGGTTTACTATACAGTAAATATACAGTATATATACACATACCCATGCATACATACAGATAAAAAAACAATTTTGCATACAATAGATATTTCATTAAAAGATATAATACTAATCAGTGTTGATGGTAATAATAATTAGTATGGATAGCATGTGTCCCGCATGAAGAGAAGCCAAGGACTTGTGGAACTGTTGCCAGAGAGGGACTGCACTCTAGCACCATCTAACACCAACACTCCTGGCCAAGTGTCCTATACTGTGCATTAAAAAGACAAGATTTTGGAGGTCAGTTGCTAGGAGATGGACGATTTCCTTCAACGGAGTCTCCACTTGTCTGCCCTACTTTGGGGATGTTATTGCATGTGTCCTATACTGTGCATTAAAAGAGACAAGATTTTGGAGGTCTGCTGCGAGAAGGTGGATGATCTCCTGCAGCCGAGCCTCCAGTTGTCTGCCCTACTCTGATGAATTTTGCTCTGTGAGTGTCCTATCCTGTGCATTAAAAGAGACAAGATTTTGGTGGTCTGCTGCAAGAAGGTTGAAAATCTCCTGCAAAAGAACCTCCACTT
>QODF01000021.1:340768-355241 GCA_024372805.1 Oostethus manadensis
GGAGGTGCAGCTGTTGGTGTACAGGGAGAAGAGCAGGGGGGAAAGTACACAGCCCTGTGGGGATCCCGTGCTGATAGTCCGAGTGTCCGAGACATTCTTCCCCAGCCGCACGCGCTGCTTCCGGTCCGTCAGGAAGTCAGTGATCCACCTGCAGGTGGAGTCAGGCACGTTGAGCTGGGCGAGCTTGTCCTGGAGCAGAGCAGGGAGGGTGGTGTTGAATGCAGAGCTGAAGTCCACAAACAGGATCCTGGCGTAGGTTCCTAAGAAGACCAGATGCTGCAGGATGTAGTGGAGGGCCAGGTTGATGGCGTCATCTACAGACCGGTTGGCTCTGTAGGCGAACTGCAGAGGGTCCAGGAGCGGGGAGGTAAAGGACTTGAGATGAGGCAGAACCAAGCGCTCAAATGACTTCATGACCACAGATGTCAGTGCCACAGGTCTGTAGTCGTTGAGTCCAGTGATCCTGGGCTTCTTGGGGACGGGAACAATGGTGGACAGCTTGAAGCAGGCTGGGGTAATGGCATGACTCCAAGGAGATGTTGAAGATGTCCGTGAAGACAGCCGCCAGTTCTACCGCACAGTATCTCAGGGTGGATGGAGAGACACCAGCCGGACCTGGAGCTTTCCCAGGGTTCTGCTTTTTAAATGTCTTGGCCACATTCTGCTCCAAGAGTGTGAGGGCAGTGGGGGAGAGGGGGGGCTCCAGGGCTGAAATGCCTGCAATGTCCATTGTAGTCAGTGGGGTGGGGGAGGGGTGTGAATCTTCGAACCTGGAGAAGTGAGTGTTCAGTCTTTCTGCTAGGTGACGGTTGTCAACAGCTAATTATCGCTAGAATAGAAAATATTTGTATCATCTGCAAATAGTAATAATTTTAATAAGTTTGACACATTAAATATGTCATTTATATATAGATTAAACAGCTTGGGGCCTAGTACAGATCTCCGAGGGACCCCGCAAGAAACAGCTCAACACTGGGATTTGAAATCGCCTAACTTCACATACAGTTGTCTCCCTAATAAATAGCTATGCATCCAGTTCAAAGCCACTCCCCTAATACCGTATCTTTCAAGTTTTTTGAGTAATATTGAATGATTGATGGTGTCAAAGGCTTTTTTTAAATCAATAAATATCCCAACTGCATAGTTTTTACTGTCTAAACTATTTGTAATCTCTTCCACTGCCTCAAGTATTGCCATTGATGTTGACCTCCCTGACCTGAAACCATACTGACTATCATGAATTATATTATATTTATCAATAAAAGATTCTAATCTCTTATTAAAAAGTTTTTCTAATATTTTGGAAAACTGAGGGAGTAGCGAGACAGGTCTATAGTTTGTAAAAATATGTTTGTTCCCATCTTTGTACAATGGTATTATTTTGGCAATTTTCATTTTACTTGGAAATGTCCCAGTCTGGAAGGATAAATTGCATATGTACGTTAAGGGTTTGGAAATACTTCTTATTACTCTTTTAACTATCATCATATCTATATCAAAACAGTCAGTGGATGTTTTATTTTTACAATTTTTAACAATATCTATTACTTCTGCCTCACTAACTCCAGAGAGAAACATTGTGTGTGAGTGGATTGCTATCAACGACTCCAATTTATTACAACTAGACTCCGGAATATTTGCTGCCAAATCTGGTCCAACATTGACAAAAAATTCATTGAAACCATTTACTATTTTATTCATATTATAGATATCTCTATTCTCATCAATAAAATAGTCTGGATATGTATTATTATTATTATTATTGTTACCTTTAATTACATGATTAAGTATTCCCCAAACCCTTTTAGCATTATTTTTATTAATATTTAATAGATTGGTATAATATGATTTTTTACTAGCTCTTATTATATTAGTCAATTTATTTTTATACAATTTATATCTGTGTTCGGATTCTTCAGTTTTTAATTTAATGAATCGTTTATATAAAGTATTTTTCTTTTTACAAGCATTTTGTATACCCTTAGTCATCCATGGAGATTTCATAGCAGTGTTATTTTTACTTACTTTACGGATAGGACAATTTTTGTCACATAAAAAACAAAATATGTGTAAAAATGTGTTGAAGGCACCATCTACATCCTTCTCTATGTATATAGTATTCCAATCTTGTTGTGATAAATCTGATTCAAGTGAGCTTAATGCTTCTTCAGTCTGTAATCGTTTAAATACAGATGTTTGGGGTGTTTTATGATAAATATAATCATAGTCATACAGTGTAAAAACAGGTAGATGATCGGTTATATCGCATATCATCAAGCCACTAGTGGTTACAGTCTCGATGCTATTTGTAAAAATATTATCTATAAGTGTTGCACTATGTGTTGTGATTCTGCTGGGTCTTGTTATGGTTGGGTGGAGGCTCATACTATACATCCTATTGATGAATTCATCGGTTGTTTTGTGTTTATTTGGATTTATCAAATCAATATTATAATCTCCACAGATGAATAGTTTTTTATTTTTTACTACTGAAAACATTTTTTCCACCCAATCTGTAAATATTTCTAAATTGGAGCCTGGAGCCCGGTATAAACAACCTATTATCACATTTTTCTTATTTCCGTTGTCAATTTCTATAGAGATACATTCTAACACATCCTTTATTGTTAGTGTCATATTTTCTATTACTTGAAATTTGAGATGTTTATAAACATATATTGCAACACCTCCACCTACTCTATTTTCCCTGTTTACATAATTGAGAATATAATCATCAAGCTCAAAGTCAATACCTTTATCTTCATTAAACCATGTTTCTGATATTGTTATGATACTAAATGGTTGTTCAATTTGTTGTAAATATTCCTTTATAGCAGTGAAGTTTGTATACATACTCCTACTGTTGAAGTGAATTATGGACAGTTTCCCTTTAGATTTGATGGAATTATTATAATCCTCTTCAGTATAGTAGTTACAGTTATTGGTGTTGAGTGAAAAGAACATATTATCAGGATCTATCTCAGATTCTAAGTCTGTATTATTGTATTCCGTGTACCTATATGGGTTTAGCTCCAGGTGATTATAGTTCACAGTCATGTGTTGTATCCCAACCTTAATATTATCATCCATTGAGTTTGTTGAACTGTGCTTAGATGCCATAGTTATCTATTTGTATTTATTTTAAAGTACAGCTAGCCTCCATATTTTTCCAGCTCCCTCAGACCTTTAATAACAATCACTTTGGCCTCCTCAGGTGAACCCTTCAATTTAATGAATACTTTGCAGTTTCTAACCCATGTGTTTTGAATTTTGTTCAGCTTCCTCATATTTCTAGCTTTTTTTAGCAATTTCTGCACTGGTTTGTGTTAAGTGGTCATTTAGATAAACATTAGTTCCCTTTATCTTATAACCTTGTTTCATCAGTGCTACTTTGTCTTTCCTGTTGACAAATCTCAGAATCAGGGCTGGTGTTCCACTATTCTTCCTCATGGGGAGAGGGTGACAAGCCTCTAAGGCATCAAAGTCCAAATGTATGTTCTTGGACGCGAGAAAAGCCGCCACCTGCTGCTCTGCTGAGCTCACCTCCAGCTCCCTGGGCTCTTCGTCGCTGCTAGCAGCCCCGGCGTGTGCATACGACCGTGGCTTAACCTTTAGACCGGACACGACCACATCGTTAATCCTGGAGTACTGTCCCAGGTCCTCCACTCTCCTTTCCAGGACAGCAATCCTCTTCTCCTTCTCTTCCAACCGAACGCGTAATTGCGCCACCTCCACGAGTCCGATGATCACGTCCTGTTTGCATTTGATTGCTGCGACGTCCCGTGCAAGCACCTCCTACGTCCTCCCAATATCCCCGTATCATCCATGGCTACGGCTCTCTTTGGCGCCATGGTGTGCCGAAAAAGTTCCCCCAAAAAAGTTTAGATACGTACAAAAGAGAAAGACACCAAAACAAACAAACAAACAAAAAAAAAAACAATCGTGTACGGACAGTGTTAACCAGCTAACTCTCCCGCCATGACAGGCAGGTATCCCACACCTGAACATAGACCTATAAAC
The DNA here is from genome assembly GCA_024372805.1 of Oostethus manadensis. NCBI lineage: Eukaryota > Metazoa > Chordata > Actinopteri > Syngnathiformes > Syngnathidae > Oostethus > Oostethus manadensis. Next base: position 344,789 of record QODF01000021.1, read on the forward strand.
AGGAACAATTTGGCTCGAAAAGGAGTGGGAAGAAGACAAGCTTATTTACTCCCACCCCCTTATTTGTAGTACTAAAGGCTGTTATATAACTTCAATATGCAGTAATACATGAACAAGATATCACACCTACAAACACACATGTACAATATATATTGTTATTATTGTGTTATACCTTGTACAGCTTGTGACATTACTCATTATTATACCATCATCACATATCAACATAACATGTATTAAAGACAATTCTTGGGTTTACTATACGGTAAATATACAGTATATATACCCATACCCATGCATACATATATACACACACACACATACAATTTTTTTGCATACAAGAGATATTTCATTAAAAGATATAATAGGAATGAGTGTTGATGGTAATAATAATTAGTTTGGATAGCATGTGTCCTGCATGAAGAGAAGCCAAGGACTTTGTGGAACTGTTGCCAGAGAGGGACTGCGCTCTAGCAACACCACCAACAGTCCTGGCCAAGTGTCCTATACTGTGCAATAAAAAGACAAGATTTCGGAGGTCAGTTGCTAGGAGATGGACGATTTTCTTCAACAGAGTCTCCATTAATTTTCCCTAATCTAGGGATGTTATTGCATGTGTCCTATACTGTGCATTAAAAGAGACAAGATTTTGGAGGTCTACTGCGAGAAGGTGGATGATCTCCTGCAGCCGAGCCTTCACTTGTCTGCCCTGATCTGGTAAATTTTTTTCTGTGAGTGTCCAATCCTGTGCATTAAAAGAGACACGATTTTGGTGGTCTGCTGCAAAAAGGTGGAAAATCTCCTCCAAAAAAACCTCCACTTGTCTGCCCTGATCTGTTGAGTTTATTGTATGAGGAAATATCCAGAAAAGACAACATAGTAAAGACATTATTTATATTTTTCATGTGATAAATTATTGCCATTATCATCTTTACCCTCTGTTTAAGATCAATTTAGTCTATAAACCTCCACACGCATTTTCACCTCTTTTCCATCCATTGCTCTGGACTGTTGACCCTAAGTACTTAAAATCATCCACTTTCTTTATCTCTTCTCCCTGTAACCTCACTCTTCCACTTGGTCCCTCTCATTTACACACATGTACTCCGTCTTGCTGCGGCTAACCTTCATTCCTCTCCTTTCCAGGGCAAACCTCCACCCCTTAAGCTTCTCCTCCACCTGTTCCCTGCTCTCACTACATATCACAATGTCATCTGCAAACATTATAGTCCATGGAGATTCCTGTCTAACCTCGTTCGTTAGCCTGTCCATCACCATAGCAAACAAGAAGGGGCTCAGAGCTGATCCCTGATGTAGTCCCACCTTCACTCGGAACTCCTCTGTCACACCTGCAGCACACCTCACTACTGTCTTACAGTCCTCGTACATGTCCTGCACCGCTCTAACATACTTCTCTGCCACTCCAGACTTCCTCATACAATACCACAGTTCCTCTCTGGGCACCCTGTCATAAGCTTTCTCCAGATCTACAAAAACACAATGCAGCTCCCTCTGACCTTCCCTGTACTTCTCCATCAACATCCTCAAAGCAAATACTGCATCTGTTGTACTCTTTTTTGGCATAAAACCGTACTGCTGCTCACAAATGCTCACGTTTGCCCTTAGTCTAGCTTCAACTACTCTTTCCCATAACTTCATTGTATGGCTCATCAGCTTTATTCCTCTGTAGTTGCCACAACTCTGCACATCTCCCTTGTTCTTAAAAATGGGCACCAGCACACTTCTCCTCCATTCCTCAGGCATCTTCTCATTATCTAAGATCTTGTTAAACAACCCGGTCAGGAACTCTACTGCCACCTCTCCTAGACACTTCCATACCTCCACAGGTATATCATCAGGACCGAGTGCCTTTCCATTCTTCATCCTCTTCAATGCCCTCCTCACTTCTTCCTTACTAATCTTTGCTACTTCCTGGTCCACAACAGTCACCTCTTCTACTCTTTGTTCTCTCTCATTTTCCTCATTCATCAACTCTTCAAAGTACTCTTTCCATCTTCCCATGACACTACTGGCACCTGTCAATACCCTTCCATCCTTATCCTTCATCACCCTAACCTGCTGCACGTCCTTCCCATCTCTGTCCCTCTGCCTTGCCAACCTGTATAGATCTTTCTCTCCCTCCTTGCTGTCCAACCTAGCATACAAGTCATCATAAGCCCCTTGTTTGGCCTTTGCCACCTTTACTTTCACCTTACGCTGCATCTCTCTGTACTCCTGTCTACTCTCTTCAGTCCTCTCAGTGTCCCACTTCTTCTTAGCTAACCTCTTACTCTGTATACACTCCTGCACCTCCTCATTCCACCACCAAGTCTCCTTATCTACTTTCCTTCCAGATGACACACCAAGTACTCTCCTACCTGTCTCCCTGATCACAGTAGCTGTAGTTGTCCAGTCATCTGGAAGGACTTCCTGGCCACCCATAGCCTTTTTCAACTCCTTCCTAAAAGTCACGCAACACTCCTCCTTTTTCAGCTTCCACCATTTTGTCCTCTGCTCTGCCTTTACCCTCTTCATCCTTCTCACCACTAGAGTCAACCTACACACCACCATCCTATGCTGTCTGGCTACACTCTCACCTACCACTGCTTTGCAGTCACTGACCTCCTTCAGGTTACACCTTCTACACAAGATGTAGTCTACCTGTGTGCTCCTACCTCCACTCTTGTAGGTCACCCTATGTTCCTGTCTCTTCTGGAAGAAAGTATTCACTACAGCCATTTCCATCCTTTTTGCAAAGTCGACCACCATCTGTCCTTCAGCGTTCCTCTCCTGGATACCAAACTTGCCCATCACCTCCTCATCATCTCTGTTTCCTGCACCAACATGCCCATTGAAGTCCGCACCAATGACAACTCTCTCACTTCTAGGGATGTTCTGCATCACTTCATCCAGGTCTGACCAGAATTTCTCTTTCTCCTCCATCTTACATCCTACCTGTGGAGCATACCCACTAACCACATTGAACATCACACCTTCGATTTCTAGCTTCAGGCTCATCACTCTATCTGACACTCTTTTTACCTCCAGGACGTTGCTAGCAAACTCCTCCTTCAAAATCACCCCTACTCCATTTCTCTTCCTATCTACACCATGATAGAACAGCTTGAACCCTGCTCCTAAGCTTCTAGCCTTGCTACCGTTCCACCTGGTCTCCTGGACACACAATATGTCTACCTTCCTTCTCTGCATCATGTCAACTAATTCTCTACCTTTTCCTGTCATAGTTCCAACATTCAAAGTCCCAACTCTTAGTTCTAGACTCTTAGCATTCCTCCTCTCTCTCCTACTACGGACACACCTTCCTCCTCTCCTTCTTCGGCCAACAGTAATCCAGTTTCCACCGGCACCCTGTCGGTGAACAGCACCGTTGGCGGGCGTTGTTAACCCGGGCCACGTCCGATCCGGTATGGAAGTCATTTGTCTGATTCGCATGTTCTGGTTTGGCAAAGTTTTACGTCGGATGCCGTTCCTGACACAACCCTCTGTATTTATCCGGGCTTGGGACCGGCACAATAAGACAATGGCTTGTGCCCCGTTGCGGCTACATTCAATTGACAGCCCTAGTTTGTGCTTTTTATTTGTGAATGAAGTACATGCACCCTAATCCTATCCTATGCCTATCCTCCATCTTGGCAGTCAAATCAATTTATTCATTCAGCAGAGCATAAAAATATATTTAATGCATTTGACTTGCTGCTAAATATAGCTCTGGCTGGCCCATATTATTGCTGTTGTGTATTTCAATAAAGTTCAAAAATAATTGCTTGCTTTTCCTCTCTGTAGAAGGACTGCAGTGATAAGCACCTTCCAGCTCACACACGCCCCCACCCCATCATTGTATGTTGGAGTATGCAGGCCCTCATATCTGTGAATTATACATTTGGATTAGCAAGGATAATGATGTCACACTTCCATTAAAGACATTACATGCGCTGTAAAACGTCTCCAAACATGACATTGGCAACATGCTGACAGACAGAAATCGGCAAACAACTCAATGCATTCAGTCCAGTGTACTCAGATGGGAAGGTGCATTTGCTCACTAAGCTAAGAGAAGATGCTCATCGTAGCCCAATCTCAGAATTCTGCCCTGTATTTGACCAGGTAATTCAGCCATTTTTATATTTAAGAAAAGGTAAAAAATGATTTCAGTCGCACAGAAAATACATTCATAATACAGTTCAATGGACAAATATTAACTCCTGTTCCAATTGCAAATGTATTTTTAAAGCCACAAAACAGTACATTGATTAAAAGAGGACAGACAAAGAGGAAAGGAAAAACAATGTTAGAAAATAGCGTCTGTCACATTCATTGCGATTGGAGTCTGGATGGGGGACATTGGAGGGAAGGGAAGATAGAGAGAAAGGGTAGTGAAATGCAGCAACAGATAGTGAGAACGTCTACTTCATTGCTTGTTTGTGTAGTACTGATGGGGCCAGAACCTGAGGATGGACATGGACATAGAAGAGGGTGAAACACAAAAGTTATTTGTTTTGGACAAAGACCAAAATTCTACATTTTGCCAAATGTTAATGAAAAATCTGCACAAATCAAATTCTCAGTTTGTAACAAGGCAGTGTGACTTCCTTCAATACTTTTTCAATTTTTCCTTTTTCCATTTGTAAAAGTAATACAGTAGTCCCTCGCCACATTGTGGTTTGATTTTATAGTGGCTTTTACTGTCACTCTTTTAAAACGTATTGTACAGCACTAAACATATAGTATAAACAACATTAACATATTGAGGGTGCTCACAACGCAGGCGCTGTAGACCTGGATCTTGGTGTGCTCCGTCAGTTTGTTGTTGGACCACACTCTCTTGGTCGGTCTGGACATGCTGGTGGATGCCTTGCCGATGTGCTGGTTCATCTCGAAGTCGAGAGAGAGGGAGTCAGAAATGGTTCAGCACGCAGCCCTGCTTTACTCCGCTCCGGATTTGGAAGGCCTCTGACATGGAGTCATCGAAGACCACAGTGCCCTTTGTCATCTTGGAAGGATCGGATCACACTAAGGAGTCTGGGTAGCCATCCAATCCTGGGGAGGATCTTGAAAAGTCCGTCCCAGCTACCAGTTCGAAGGCCTTCGTAATGTCGATGAAGACGATGAACAGTGGCTGCCGTTGCTCTCTGCATTTCTCCTGAAGCTGCCTTAGAGAGAAGACCATGTCTATAGTGGACCTGTTGGCTCGCAATCCACACTGTGACTCTGGGTAGACTCGCTTAGCAAGAACTTGCAGTCTCTTCAGGGCGACTTGAGCAAAGAGCTTGCCGATGATGCTAAGAAGCGAGATGCCGCAGTAGTTGTTGCAGTCACTCCTGTCGCCTTTGTTCTTGTTATAGTGTGACAATGTTGGCGTCCCGCATGTCCTGCGATAACTTGCCCTTTCTCCAGCACAGGCAGAGGATGTCGTGCAGCTCTGAGATGAGAGTGTCCTTGCAGTACTTCAGCGCCTCGGCAGGAATTCTGTCCGTCCCTGGGGCTTTGTCATATGCGGAGGAATCCAGGACCTGGCTGAGCTCCTGGAGGGTTGGCTCCGCATTGAGTTCTTCGATTACTGGTAGGCACTCAGAGCATCTTCAGAGACCACGTTCTCTATGGCATTGAGCTCGGAGTAGTGCTCCACCCATCGCAAGGGAAGAGTTTGACAAACGAGGGGAACTAAACCTGCAACCGCTCTCAGCGTTACTTAACTTCCACAGAAGGGCAGGGCGGGTTGGTGTGACTACTTGTAGCAGATCTTTTTATAATAGAGGTGATTTTTGGACATGCTTTTTGATAGGAGGCACTGAGCAGGGTGTGATTCAGGTGTATATATGTATATATATATTTTTTATATACTGTATATATACATATGTATATATACACACACACATACATACATATACACATTTATAAATGTATATATACAAAACATATAGTATTTAATAAATCATGTTGTTTTGCGGTTGAATATGGCCTATACATATTGTTCATTTTCTTGTCTGAATTAAGCATTTTCAAGCATAAAATGGCCAAATGAACTGAAATACAAATATAAGTCATTAAGGAAAAGCGTTCAAATTGTGAATGTAGTATTCTACATTGGTCACTAGGTGTCAGTAATTGTTTGGTGAGAGAAGCGGCAGACTTGATTGCCGGAACAACATGCTTTTATTGCAGGTTTAAATTATAATTACTCGCCACAGGCATGGTAAGAATAATAATTATAGTAATAATCATGATAATAACATGGTCTACTGTTGTGGCCGTAACCTACGACAAGCTTAAAGTCAACTCTTCTCCCCCAACATCAATTTTTGTCTTCCACATTGAACACATTTACTGTGATGCACAAGCAAACTAAGTTTGATAAGTTTTATTTAGGTCTTAAGTTCTCTCTGATTATATCTACTATATTAGGTAATACAAATGTAAAAGTGAATAGATGGGTGTTATTTCATTTCTAGATGGGATTAATAATGTTGTAAACCATATTTAGAAAATCCTAAACAGGTTTTAAATGCCATAACTAGGAAAATATTCAATTTAGAAATAAGTAATAATTAATAATAGTAAAGTAATAAGTTATAATAATCCTACTTTGCAAAAATTAATATGGTTGAGTCACATAACTTTTCAGACAAGCACCATGTTATGTTGCACCTGTGTGCTGTGGCTGTCATCTACTGGTTAAAGTGATAATCAAATTGAGCGGAATCTCTAATGTCAAACACACTTTGAGGTGTAAAATTCAGAATTTGACCATATCCAGGAAAACGCCCCTAAAGTTGCAAAAAATATCAGTTAAAAAATTAGGCACCATTATCGTCAAGACCTAAAACTGTACTGTTGTTTGGTAATATAAATGAGTTAACAGATGTTAAGTTATTTTAAGTAATTCAAGTTAAGGTAGTTCTAATTTCCAAATCAGGCACAGTTATGAAACCATCACACGTGTTATTTATCCCCACCCACCAACCTTGACATAACATAAACACTAATAACATGAATAGCCATATTTTTATGAAATCCTTCATAAAATCATTAGTTGCACTCATCTAATTAATCAAACCTCCTTTTTGTAACAATGCTAATTTAATAAAGCATCCCCCCTTCAAGAAAATCAGACTGGTGGTGGCAGACCACTCTTCAAGATTAAATTTTGGTCTCTGAGGTGCTTCAAGTTCGCCATCCATAACATGCACAATTCCGCAAAGCCATTTCTGGTTTGTAAAATAAAAGCATGGAAGCTTGTTCTCACAGACAATATTCTAAATCATTATTCTCTCATATACATCCAATATACAGTAGTCTGGCTAGTGTGCGTGATCTATAATTGTAAAATGTTACTTTAGTTTTATCCAGCTTTTGGTCTAAATCATCCAAAGGTTGAAACAAACAATTCCCCAAGTTCCCCCAAACGTAAAATTCTTATTTTAACCAGTTACGTTTAAGGACACAATACTATCATCCGCCTGCGGTGCATTTGATCGATCTTTTTTGATGGTTTTTCCTGTAGCTTTTCTGGAAATGATTTTACATGGACCTCTGTTCTAATGAGGGGTTGCCATATTAATTAATTAATGGGGGAAACCTTTACAATTTTAGAATGCATTACTACACACTGTCAAATTCTAATTTGTACTGCGACTGTTAGGGCGCGGATCCGCATTTATTTTGAAAGCGGTAACCGGAAGCTGTAGGTGTTTGAATATGGCGTGCTTGCCAGACTCCTCTCCTCAGTAAGGTGAGCACGTTCACTTTGAAGGGACTTCATAAGGAGGACAAACCAGCACCGAAACCACCGAACGCCGACATCTGGGCGCACAAAGACCGCTAGAAGAAAGAAAAGGAGACTCCATTAATTGAAGGAGCAACGGTAGAGTTGCTGGCACTTGGCTGGCGTTCAGATTCCGGTAACCGACGATGCTCAAGTGAAACGGAATAAGCTGCAACTCGCTGGACTTCTCGTCCTTTTATTATTTTTTGGTGCCGAAGAGCAACCCACTAACTATTCCACCAAACGCGTCCAGAACCACGTACAGAGGATCTTTTCTTCTCCGCCCCCCAAAAAGCACTTCCAGCCTTCCCCCGGTGCGGCTCGCAAGTGGAGCCGGGGAAGTGAGTGACAGCTCCGGCACAGCTGTGCGTATTCGCCAGGTCCTCCTTCCACCGCCGCGGAAGTCCATTTTTATTTTATCCTCTAACGTGATCGTGATTCTTTAAAGTTCAACACCCTTTAAGGTGAGGGAGAGTTATTTTTTCGTGTGATTTATGATTTTTGTAGACGTTTCTTGGAACTTCACGAGGGGGCACAAGCGCGCTAGTTTGGCTGGGGAGAGGCCGCTGATCGGCGGCCAGAAGCGCGGGCAGGGTCCGCCGTCTATCCATCACATCGTTGACTGAGATCCAGGCAGCCCTCAGAGGCACTGCACCCAAGAGGGGGCCACTCATTCTGGGATTAAACCTCCACCTTTCCTGGGGAATTCTACCATGTCAGGTGCAGGGGATTGCACATGGACGCTCCTCATCTGCGTGGTGGTGCTCTCATGTGGTAAGTAAAACCCCCAACCCACCCCTTGGCCACCCCCGTCTGCCACTTCCCTCCAGTGGGATCCCAATTGTGTTGCATAAAGGAGTGATGGTGCCAAATTGTGCAACTGCAGAGGTAGCTGCGGCAGTGATTGGTCATTCCACAAGATGGACACACTTTTTGACTGGAAAGACTAGTTAGAAATGTGAACACTTTGGAGGTTACACAACAGCGTATCATCATCATCCATTTGATTTGGTCGCCTTGTCCTATGATCTCTTTCTTGCTCTCGCTCTTATACAAACGATAGTCCTCTATAGTCGGTCCCACATAGACCCTGGATGCAAAAAAATGATTTTTCAAATTTGGACTCACTGGTCCCGATACTGCACGAAGTGTTTAAAAAGTGATTCATCAAGCATTTTATGACAGTTTGTGTCCACATGGAGTGACACTAAAAATGCTTGTACTTCAGAGTAGTCAGTGTACAGCTTGTATGGCAGTATAACTTCATCTATCTATATATTGTACAGCTGCTGGTGTCTAAATACCAGGCAACAAGTAAGTGGCAAGATATGCAGCATCATCTTCATGAGAGCTGGGGAGTAATTGGGGGGGCTAGGGTTCTTTGAGGGGACTTTATTTTGGCCAAAGACACTTGACTTTGACCTGGGTAGAGAGAAGCAACTATAGACCACTGGACTACATAGTTTAACTCCACCAGAGATATATGATTTGTTTACTGCGACTCGAACTTGTAGAAATTAGGCTTGGACTCAAAGATTTGATTCTAGAGAAAAGATTGTAGGTGCTAAAACAAATTAGCAATCTAAACAAGCTGGCTGTGTGTTTATGTCCAATGCAGTGGGAAAGGGCATAATGTAGCAAGGATTAAGGTGCTCAATCAGGCATTTAAATCTGACGCTCCACCGACAGGGTTTTTCGTCTTCTGTTATTTTCAAATGACTTCTTGTTGTATCGTGGGAGTTTCCTGTGATATGTGATGAGTTTGGTTGTTTGAAATTCCTCAATTCTGTGCCACCATAGGAAATTACCATGGCATTTGTTGGTAATTTACTGCACCACTACAGTTCCAAGTTCTATATCGGTGACATGTGGTCAGGGTAAGCAAGTAAGGCAATTAATATTGATAGTAAAAAAAAAAAATCAACTTAAAAACTATTGATTACATTAAATTTTTCCATTTTAGTTTTATGGTCCGTGCTTTGCATTGATTTTCTTTTTCAGTCCAATCATTGAAAAGTTTTAATCATTAAAATAGCTGAATTTTCATATTTCCATTTCCAATGCATAGGAAGTACAGCTACAAGAGTCTTGAGTCAACTCTCATGGTGCTTCAAGAGACCACACACACATCCATTCAGGCTGTGATTGGTCCGTGGCTTCACACAAGAGACATTGGTGTGTCCTCATTGCGTCGCCAATAATATACGTTTTATCACACATGTACTGCACATACTGACGTTTAACAGACTGTCTAATATATTGAATCAAAGTATGTGACATTTAGTCTTATCAACCAGAAAAGTCACTAAACGTGTACAGTGAAGTTGGGTATGTATGGTGTCACAACCAGCATGTGGCAGTGCTGAGTTGAGCTTCATAGAGCTCCAGACATCACCTGGCTGATCCTTGTGCATTTTCTTACACAGTCATGCCGCCAGGATAGTAGCAATGCGTAGAAGAAGATGCTCGTGAGAAAAAATCTGCACGTGACAGCTTATTTCCCTCACGGAAAAGTACTACGTAACAGAAACAACCTGCATAGTCTCTCCGTTTCATTCCCAAAAAAATGGAGGATTACGTCTCAAAACTAAAGGACAGGCGCATGGACTTAATTTAGAAGTGAGGGTTAGACCAAATGCAACACAATAAAAAAAAAAAAAAAAAAAAAAAAAA
>QODF01000021.1:355633-376251 GCA_024372805.1 Oostethus manadensis
GTATATGTATATATATGTATATGTATATGTATATATATGTATATATATGTATATATATGTGTATATATGTGTATATATATGTATATATATGTATATATATATATATATATGTATATATATATATATATATCATTCTAAACTGATGACAATAAGAAGATGACAATAAGAAGTAAAGCACGTGTCATTTATAAGAGCTGGATCAAACATTTTTAAAATTGTAACTTAAATAAAACGTGGTTTGATGGCGCTGTCTGCAGGGAAAAGAGTGCTCACAAGTAAAATCACTCAGCATTTTCTAGCAGGAAGATGCTTTGACAAGGCGTGTTGTGTAACATTTAGTACAAGTACAATATTGCATACTGTAAGCCTGGATTTTTTTTCTTAATGCACACATTTTTTTATATACAAATATTACATCTACAAAATAAAAATAATGGAGAGTTACTATTTTTGTAACAATTGTATTCAAAGCTTATGTTAACCCAAGTAAACAATGCTTGTAAGGCCCTTTGATTTCCGCAGTAACGGATTGCAGGATTGACCAATAGAAAAGGAATTTACTGTTGAATTTACTCCATTTAAAGGGGCTGTTAGTAGCAATTATACGGCTGCCTAGAGGGAGCTAACTTTACAACATGATGCAAGCATTATATCCTGCAGGAATAATACATATTTATCCACAACTTCAAAAATGATTTTAACAAAAAGTGTGCGTAAATGTACATATACGTAAAGGTACATCGTGTTATTGGGGAGTTGACAGAATGATAGCAACTAAACTTGGACCCTGGAGAGAGGTGAAACATCTTTAAGACCATCAAACTAACCCAGTTGCTCTGATTCACCTCCTTCAGACCAAACAAAATTTATAAATATACAAACATAACTTTTTTCTCAACTCAGCTGGTAAGAATCAATAATATGAGGTTCATTTGTTTCCTAGAATGCCTAACAGCTCTAACTGGGCATTAAATCTGGGAGCGGATTTTCTACATCCAACACAACGTGAGCTGGACGGTGAGACGCTTACCAGCAAATATATGAGTAAAAGCTCTCTTCATATGTTAAATTCATGCTTGATGTCCTTCCCCTCACAAGTCCCCCATAAACATGGTGGCATAGCAAGCAAATAGCACATATGAGAGATGCATTCACGGACATTGGGTTTATACACAATTTATTTTGGCAAGACTGGCGACCCACTGAAAACAGCTCCTACCAGTTGATAATCACTGTTGTTATGTTTTCAGGGTTATGTTGTGTCTTCACCATTTGCTGGGAATGTTGGAACATACTGTATAATGAAATATGGAAGAAGGCATATTGATTGATGAAAACATTATTTTGAGCCTACAAAAAGGTCTTAGATCACAGTGCTGGCACATATGAAAACATATTCTAAAGATCTTGATAGTTGTTTTTGGGTGATTTAAATGTTTGTCTGTAATTTACTATACTGCCATCAGAGTCTACTGATGAACGAGATGTATACATCTCGTTCTAAACTGATGAGACAAATTTTAGGGTCACATTTCTTCACATCAACATTGCCTGGGACATCGACCACGACTGGCCTGGCATGCGTATTACAAGTCTTTTTCTTATTTCTTGTCACCATGTCCTCAGTATTCACATTTTTTTTACTTTCAAAACTCTCCATTTGACTGGGGATCGAGCGATAATTGAACCTTCAGATTTCCCGGATGCGATCCTACCACCTGAGCTGTGCAGCTCCCTACACAGTTTTCTGACAGTATTATGTATAATTGGCTGCATAATGCATTTGCAAGTTATACATTTGCTGTATACTGTGGGTCCCCATGCAGGCAATAGCGTACATTACCTTCCACTGTCTTACTAATTTTCTTGCCTCCATTTCATTACCACACAAAAGAAACGCCTTCATGTGCAGAATAAACACCCACCAAACAAGACTCCTCGATGGTCTTTACATGCTGCATTTGTGCTGCTGTTGCTGCCTACGCACATGCTGATAAAACCCCTCGTGGTCAGCGTTGTTAGCACCGGGATGCCCATCTTCCTGGACAACCACGCCGCTGCTGTCAAGAGCAATTGCAGTAACGGATTTGGCTCGCGGCCGGCTGCCTCCGAGGTCGGTTTTTTAGAGAGGCTCCTTGGCGCTGAAACCTCAAAAGTTTGCTGCGCACACACAAAAACAGGCAGCCTTCTTCTTGCACACAATGCTAATTTACATTTTATTGAAAATAAAAATAAGTATAAGGCTAGAAATAAGACATGTTTGGGTGCCTGTAAGGCGTTTTGACCAATGAGAATTTCGGGGAAAGGCCGTAATCATAAAAATGTTAAGAACTGAAATGTCTGTAACAAAAGTTTTTGTTTTAAGTTTCAATTCTGTTAATTCTTGGTCAAAAATACAGTATGTATTTTGCAAGGTCACATTTTGATAACGTTTCACAAGATCACTGATAAACAGATAGTACCCCAGTAATCAGCCTACAAATATTTTATTCCAATGGGTCCCTATAAAATTCTATTTTTATTAATTATTTATATTTTACACTTATTTTTACCAGGATAACATGTGTGTTTTTGGGGTTAATGAATAAAAGGTCTGTTAATTAAATGCAAAACGCTTTTTTTAGGCCGCACAGTGAATGAGTGGGTAGCACATTGGCCTCACAGTCAGGAGGTTCAGGGTTCAAATCTCCGTTGGGCATCTCTGTTTGGAGTTTGCATGTTCTCCCCGTGCGTTCGTGGCTTTTCTCCAGGTACTCCGGTTTCCTCCCACATTTCATAAAACATGCATGTTATGTTAATTGGCGACTCTAAATTGTCCATTAGAGTGTGAGTGTGAATGTTTTCTTGTCTATATCCTGTGTCCTGTGATTGACTGGCGACCAGCCTGGGGTGCACCCCGCCTCATGCCAAAAGTCAGCTGGAATAGGCTCCAGCATACCCGTGACCCTAATGAGGATAATTGGCATAGAAAATGAATGAATGAATGAATGAATGACACTTTAAATTTACTTACACAATACATCAATGGACAGTTCTGCCCAGTAATTGAGAAATGGATGTAGCTTGGCTAACTTTGCTAATGGGATGCACACATTGCTACAAGATCTTCAACAAACTGTAAAGCCCATTCCATTACATCCATTCCATTCCATTTTCTTCTGCTTATCTGGGTCCGGGTCGCGGGGGCAGCAGTTTCAGCAGAGAAGTCCAGACTTCCCGGTCTCCGGCGACCTCTTCCAGCTCCACCGAGAGGACACCAAGGCGTTTCTAGGCCAGCTGTGAGACATAGTCCCTCCAGCGTGTCCTAGGTCTTCCCCGGGGCCTTCTCCCGGACTAGATGCCCGAGCCACCTCAACTGGCTCCTTTCGATGTGAAGGAGCAGCGGCTCTACTCTGAGCTCCTCCCGGATGGCCAAACTCCTCACCCTATCTCTTAGGGTGAGTCCAGCCACCCTACGGCGGAAACTCATTTCCGCCGCTTGTGTCCGCGATCTTGTTCTTTCGGTCATGATCCATAACTCATGACCATAGGTGAGGGTGGGAACGTAGATAGATCGGTAAACAGAGAGCTTTGCCTTCCGGCTCAGCTCTCTCTTCACCACGACGGTCCGGTACAGCGACCGGATTACAGCGGACGCTGCACCGATTCGTCTGTCGATCTCACGCTCCAACCTTCCCTCACTCGTGAACAAGAACCCGAGATACTTGAACTCCTCCACCTGAGGCAAGACCTCACTCCCAACCCGGAGGGTACAGTCCCTTGACTCCCTCAACCCCTTGACTGCGCCTAGAAATTCTGTCCATAAAGATTATGAACAGAATCGGTGACAAAAGGCAGCCTTGGCGGAGGCCAACGTTCACCGGAAACAAGCTCGACTTACTGCTGGCAATGCGAACCAGGCTCCTGCTTTGATTGTACAAGGACCGAATGGCACATAGTAGCGAGCCACCAATCCCGTATACTCCCCACAGGACACCGCAAGGGACACGGTCGAATGCCTTTTCCAAGTCCACAAAGCACATGTAGACCGGTTGGGCAAACTCCCACATACCCTCCAGTACCCTTGTATGGGTGTAGAGCTAGTCCGGTGTTCCGCGACCGGGATGAAAACCACATTGCAGCTCCTGTAGTTGAGGCTCAAATAACGGTCGTACCCTTCTCTCCAGCACCCTGGAGTAGACTTTCCCAGGGAGGCTGAGGAGTGTGATCCCCCTATAGTTGGAACACACACTCCGGTCACCCTTATTAAAAATGGGGATCACCACCCCGGTCTGCCAGTCCAGAGGTACTGTTCCCGACTTCCATTCAATGTTGTAGAAGCGTGTCAACCAACACAGTCCCTCAACATCCAGAGCCTTGAGGAATTCCGGGCGGAACTCGTCTACCCCCGGAGCCTTGCCACTGGGGAGTGATTTAGTTACCCCAATTACCTCAGCCACGGTGATAGAACTGTCCACGTACGTATCCTCAGACTCTGCTTCCTCTACGGAAGGTATGTCAGTGGGATTGAGAAGGGCCTCGAAGTATTCCTTCCACCGACCAACTATATCCACAGTCGTGGTCAGCAAGCCCCCGTCCGCACTGTAAACAGTGTGAACTTCTGAGGTGTCGGACGGTTTGCCAGAACCTCTTCGAGGCCGACCAAAATTCGTGCTCCATTGTTTCACCGAACTCCTCCCACACCCGAGTTTTTGCCTCGATTATTGCCAAAGCCGCGAGCCGCTTGGCCTGCCGGTACCTGTCAGCTGCTTCGGGAGTCCCGCAAGCCATCCATGCTTGATAGGACTCTTTCTTCAGCTTGACAGCAGCCCTAACCCCCGGTGTCCACCATCGGGTTCAGGGCTTGCCACAACGACTGGCACTGACCACCTTGCGACCGCAACCACGACCGGCTGCCTCAGCAATGGATGCACCGAATACGGCCTATTCGGACTCAATATTCCAGTCCTCCCTCTAGATGCAGACGAAGCTCTGCCGGAGATGAGAGTTGAAGACTCGATGAATGGGAGACTCTGCCAGACGTTCCCAGCACACCCTCACTACGCGTTTGGGTCTACCAGGTCTGTCCGGCATCCTTCCCCGCCATCTAATCCAATTTATCACCAGGTGGTGGTCAGTTGACAGCTCAGCCTCTCTCTTCACCAGCGTGTCCAGAACATGCGGACGCAGGTGTGATGATACGACCACAAAGTCGATCATAGACCTGCGACCTAGGGTGTCCTGGTGCCAAGTGCACTTATGGACATCCTTATGTTCTAACATGGTGTTTGTTATGGACAAACTGTGATTCGCACAGAAGTCCAGCAACAACACGCTACTCTTCTGAATCAGTCCTAGTCTGGCCCGTCACCTAGAACCTGTTTGGCTTGGGAGACCCTACCAGGGGCATAAAGCCCCCGACAACATAGCTCCTAGGATCATTCGGGCACTCAAACCCCTCCACCACGATAAGGTGGTGATTCACGGAGGGGCTTGTGATTAAGGAAGATATAATGACATGTACACTTATTTAGTGTACAGTTAGACAACATGTGGCAAACGATGCTCTTATTTTGAAGGCCAGAAAGGTGTTCTGTGTGTTTAGAATGTCCCTTTATGGGTAACGGCCAGGTGAAGAAATAAACATGCTGCTTGTGTTTTTTTTTTCACTCAGAACCTGCAAGTTGTTATCGGCCATTGTGAAACGCTCCTTACATTAGAGCAGTGAAAATATGCTCATCTAACTCGAGTCGCGCTAACACACGGATGTTTCCAATCTCGGAGAGTGAATGGAAGCTAGCGGAAGCAAAGCTAAGAGGAGGTTCTATCTGTTTTCGCCAGTGTTTACGCCATTTCAATATGTTTAGTTCGGGAGTTGAGGTTTTAATGTGTGCAATGAAGTTCCGCCACGATTAAGCTTTCCGACAGGGAACTACTTAACCACACGAACGTTCCTTCTCCTCACGATGATGTTTCACATGCATTGTCAATTCCTGCGAGCTACCGCTTTTAACGGGAAATTATGTTTTTATTGGCCAATCCAGCCCTTCTCTTAATGTGGAAATCACCGGACCCTATTCCATTGTGATCTTGGAATCCTACCGTTTGAATGGCTTCACTTTTGTCCACTCACGATGATTATGGTCTGTATATTAATTTCATACCAAATTGAAGGGGAAAGTTTAACAATCATGATAAAACAGTATCTGCAATACATACAACCAAAGATACAACCTAATTTCCAAGGAATTCAGGTTGGTGTTTCAGTCCCCGCATGGCTTGGAACACTAAAATAAATGAAATCTTCAAAATGAAACACTCTTAATGCATAAAATAATCATCAAACTTACTTATTTGTACATATGATGCACACACAGCAATGAACAACTTCACGTTCTGTCTCCTTTCCGCTCAATTCTCCTTGTGCAGTGAGGCGTTCAGGTGCACTCGTAAGTGTTTGGTGCTAATTGTTTTTCATTTGTTTTGTGTACCTTCTATCACATTGGCTGACCCAGTGTGGTACGCTTACCCCACTTTGGGAACCTAGGTTCTATTATGTTTAAAAATATTGTTTAAAAACTGAAATTATTTGATCTCTTTTTTTTAAATAAATAGATTTTAAAAATAACAAATTTTAGAGCTTGAATTATGAAACCATAAAACTATGATATTTTTGGCCAAAGTTATATTTTGAGTGCCAAAATTAAAGGCAAATGTAAAGAGAATTAATAAAAAAAAATATACAAATGTAGTCATTCTTTTTCCATTTTGTCATTGCTTTTGTTTTTTACATTTTGTTGTCGATTTTCCTGTTTCCTGTTTTCTTGTTTGTGTTGTCCATTTCCTTTTTCTTATTGCCACTGCAAGCAGGAATTGTGTTATCGGGTATGGACTAATCACCGTGGCCCACCCACAGCATTTACCTTTGTTTTTGGTCGCCAGCTGGAGCCATCTGGTAAATGCAATGAGAACAGACAAAGCGGAAAAATCAACGACAAAATGGAAAAAACTAAGACTACAGAAAAAGCAGGAATGTTCTGGTTCTAACTTTCAGGATTGTGATTGGCTGCTGATCTGCTGTATTTTGAAGATCGAATAAGATTGGCTTCCACCACGAAATGGAGCCGATCAAGTTGGGCCACACTCCAAAATGGTAGGTGTGGTAAATGCCACTCAACTCCCGCCACCCGGATGAAGAACACCACCACAAAGACATATCGGTTGGGTACCTTGATGAAGTGAGTTTCATGTTGGATGCTGGATATTTGGCTCTTTAGTTACAACGGTAGATTCCCCTCACTGTACCCGGACTCCTCTGTCATGGTGCCGGGATCTCGCACGGGAAAGGCTGCTCTAACCGCTGGTTGTAAAACTTAACAAGTGATATTTTATTCTAATATGCAAATTGGCCAGATAAACAAAAAAATAATTTTTCTTTCATATGTCATGCTTTTGGTACTCCATACATAAGAGACTGACTCTTATGTTAGTACTGTGGTTGAACGTGGTAGGGTGGACAGATGGCAGAAGGGCATGCTCCTAATGAGACGACGGATGGTGTCCTGGGGGATCTTCTCCCAGATCCGGACCAGGGCATCACTGACGTCCTGGACAGTCTAAGGAGCAACATGGCCGCTCCAGATGGACCTAAACATAATGTCCCAGAGGTGTTCTATTGGGTTCAATTCAGGTGAATGTGGGGGCCAGTCAATGGTATCAATTCTTTTATCCTCCAGGAACTACCTGCATACTCTAGCCACATGAGGTCGGGCATTATCGTAGACCAGGAGGAACCCAGGTCCCACTTCACCAGCGTAGGTTCTGACAATGGGTCCAAGGATTTCATCCCATTACCTAATAGGAGTTAGGGTGCCATCATCTAACCTGCAGAGGTCTGTGCGTCCTTCCAGGGTTATGCCTCTCCAAACCATCACTGACCCACCACCAAACATGCTGAATGATTTTGCAGGCAGCATAACGTTCTCCACGGCATCTCCAGACCCTCACATCTTTCGCATTGGCTCAGGTTGAACTTGCTTTAATCGGTGAAGAGCACAGGGCGCCAGTGGCATAGTTGCCGGGGCTCGGCCGGGACGGAGACCCAAGCGAGGCAGGCGAGACCCCTCCGGGGGTCGGCCGAGACTACGACGCAGGCGAGGCCGGCAAGACCTCTCCGGGGGTCGGCCGGGACGACGACGCAGGCGAGGCCGGCGAGACCCCTCCGGGGGTCGGCCGGAGCGGAGCTTATGCAGGACTGGAACCTTGGGCGTTGCTGGAAGCGCTGGAGCGCGCTGCGCCGTGGGAGGCGCGACTGGAGCGCGCTGCGCCGTGGGAGGCGCGACTGGAGCGCGCTGCGCCGTGGGAGGCGCGACTGGAGCGCGCTGCGCCGTGGGAGGCGCGACTGGAGCGCGCTGCGCCGTGGGAGGCGCGACTGGAGCGCGCTGCGCCGTGGGAGGCGCGACTGGAGCGCGCTGCGCCGTGGGAGGCGCGACTGGAGCGCGCTGCGCCGTGGGAGGCGCGACTGGAGCGCGCTGCGCCGTGGGAGGCGCGACTGGAGCGCGCTGCGCCGTGGGAGGCGCGACTGGAGCGCGCTGCGCCGTGGGAGGCGCGACTGGAGCGCGCTGCGCCGTGGGAGGCGCGACTGGAGCGCGCTGCGCCGTGGGAGGCGCGACTGGAGCGCGCTGCGCCGTGGGAGGCGCGACTGGAGCGCGCTGCGCCGTGGGAGGCGCGACTGGAGCGCGCTGCGCCGTGGGAGGCGCGACTGGAGCGCGCTGCGCCGTGGGAGGCGCGACTGGAGCGCGCTGCGCCGTGGGAGGCGCGACTGGAGCGCGCTGCGCCGTGGGAGGCGCGACTGGAGCGCTGCGCCGTGGGAGGCGCGACTGGAACGCCCAGCGCCGTGGGAGGCGCGACTGGAACGCCCAGCGCCGTGGGAGGCGCCACAGGAGGCACTGGAGCCAGTGCCCTGGGAGGAGGGACTGGAAGGACCGAGGCTGACGCCCTGGGAGGCACCACAGGAGTGGCTGCCACCGGCGGGAACTGCCGCTGGCGGGAGATCAGCGGAATCCTGCAGCGGGGTGCGGCGACCGAAAGCGTCTAGGCTGACAGAGCCGGCGAAGGCTGCCGAGGATAATGAGTGGGTGGCGTCCTGCAGCGAGGTGCGGCGATTGGCAGCGTCTGGGCTGCCGAAGCCCGCGAAAGCTGCCTCGGACTTGGAGTGGGCGGAGTCCCCTTGCGAGGCACGACTTCCGCCAGCAGCCGCGCGTCCTCCGCTATCCGGCCGGACACCCTAGCCCCCCCTCCAGAAGGCGGATCCCAGACGCCGTCCTCGACCGCCACAGGAAGCAGGGAAGGGTGGAGGGAGGCTTGGAGGAGGGCACTCGACTCACCACGTCGACGTCCCCGAGTTGGCACCGCCGGGTCTCTCTGTTGCCGGTGGGCCGGCGTGTGTGTGTGGCGGTTCTCAGCCACACCGACGCTATGGTGACCAGCTTGTCATCTGGGCCCCACATCAGGTACTTCAGCTCGTCCGGCGAGTACCTGGCCAACTCCTCCTCCATCTCAGTGAGCGTCCATGAGTTGCTCTCCGCGAGGTCGAATTCTGGTCGGTTCATTCTGTCACGTTTCGCTCGGCGCGGCATGGTGTAACGACCCCGAGGATGCAGAGCTGGACGTCAGGCAGGTACGTTGGAGGAATCTTTAACAATAATGCTGCGATGCAGCGGCAGGAACAAAGCAACGATACGGAAAGAGGGAAAACATAACAATGAACCGACAAAGGACTGGCGCACACACCTGAACATAAATACCCTGGAACACAAACGAGAAACAGGTGCGCGTAATTAACAAAGGAGAAAAAACTAGAAGGCAAGGAAAACATGTGCAACTAGGAAAATAACAACATAGGAAAACCAACTAGAACGAAACCAAAACTGTCACGAAGACAAACATACAGATCGTGACAGTTTGGTCAGAAGATTCACACCAGTGCCCTGCTGGAGGTCATTTTGTAGGGCTCTGGCAGGGCTCATCCTGTTCCTCCTTGCACAAAGGAACAGATACCGATCCTGCTGAGGGTCTAAGGACCCTCTACGGCCCTGTCCAGCTCTCCTGGAGTAAGTACCTGTCTCCTGGAATCTCCTCCGTTCTCTTGAGACTGTGCTGGGAGACACAGCAAATTGCAATTCTTGCAACTATTGATGTGCCATCCTGGAGGACTACTAGTGCAACCTCTGCAGCAGACCAGAAGGGCTTACAAGAGACGTTGGTTCTCTATTGCTGTATGACCCAGTTTACCTGGTATGTATCAAAAGCACTTTTCAAGATCTGACGTGATCCTGGCAGTGAGGGAAAGCCATAAACACAAAGGTTAGCAATCAAAGTTGCAATGGCCACAACCCGGTCATTGATGTTTATACCTGCCTTGGTGACCTCCCCGGTCATGGATTCTGCATATTCTTGGCAGCTTTCCCGGCAGCTTTTTACCTCTGAGAGTTGGATGACAAAGTGTGATGCACCGGGCGCCTAATCAATTCACTCGTGGCTCAAGGAAAGCCTTTCCTGTCCATTCCTTTTCTCATGAAAAACACCAGCTCCTTCCACATGAGGCAATCTCACGGTTTGTAAATGAGCCTCCAGTTCTTTTTGTTCCGCAAGGGCTTCCTGTCTTGTTTATTGTCGACACACCTGTCACTTATTATCCTTGTTCCTGTTGGCAAAGCATGTGTTTTGTATTGTTTTTTTGGTTGGACAGGAGGATATGTTTAGTTGGCTTGCTTTCGGCTACAGATAATTTCAACTCTTACACCTCATGCATGACATTATATGTACAATCCAAGTTAGAGTTTCTTTTTCACAAACAGATGGGGCTCCATTAACTAATCATAAGGTCGTTTTAACCAATTAAAGATACCTTGTATGTGCAACAATTACCTTCCATAACCCCAGAAATGACAAAAATGTGACTAAAGAACGCACCCTTAAATAGCCATAAAATCCTTAAAAAGACATATTTTTCATTTTAAACATTTTAATAAAAAACAGTTTTAAATTCAGTTTCTTAACTCTCCGGGGTGTGCTGCTGAGCCAAAGTTAGTGCAGTGGTCAAGTCCAGGACACCTAATACAGTCATCCGTTGCTATCACGGTTTAAACTACCCAGATTCATTAATACATGATCACTGTTTTGTGGTTGACTATGACCTAGTATTATTAAATACTGACAGACAAGTCATATGTATATATATTCTGGTCACAAGGCATCAGGAATGTTACATGACTGAGACGTTAACTTAGATTAGATTACCTTCACACTGCCTGTAGTCAGCCATCACATGTCCGACATGATAGAGTAAAAATAAAATTTCCTCCCATTCCATGTGGAAGTGGTATTTTTTTGCTTTTTACATTACTTTACGTTCATTCTTCCAGAATCCAGTGTCAAACCATTGTGTCTTAAATGCTCTGAAACTGTAGCTCTGCTCAAAAGTGCAAATGTGACGCAACAACCTGACAAAACACACATAATTTGAGGGGAAGTATCCGCCCAAGTCTGATGTGAAAGCTCAAGAAATAATGGCACTTGGATCCCAGTAAGAAAAATGTACAAGAGCATGGCACATTAATTTATAGCAAAGCAACGTGGAAATGAGTGTTCCCTAAGGATTGCATGGCTATTGGAGAAAAACAACAAATCTTTCACTGACATGAGAGTTGTGAAGGAGTGCTTCTGCTGCAGGGATTTTACTGAAAGGTAAACAAAAATAACTTTTTTTGACAAATTCAGGGAAATCCCAAAGTCAGCTACAACAGTAACAACAAAATGTGAAACCTTAGGAGGATATACTGTTGCAGCTTGTCTGTTAAAGAAACATTTTTCAGAGAAAACGTTGTAGTTTTAACTTGTGTTCATTCATTGTTTGTCAGTTAAATGTTTTATTTTATGTGAAATTTATTCCAGGTTTCTTTTAAATGCAATGCAGGGGTTTCATTACATTTGATATTAATATGAGCTAGTCTAGTTTATGCAGTTTAAGGCAAAATAAGGTTTGGACCTTCTCTGTGAAAAAAAATACTTGAACGAACTTTACTATATTTTTATTTAAGACTGCGTGCTGCAGTATATATGAGCAGTGGTCGTCTCTTGCAGTATGTCCCTGCAGTGATCCTGTAGCCTGTGCATTAGTGTTGCACAATGTGATGTAAACAATAAATAAAAGGAGTGTAAAGGGTACTGTAGGGGTGTTATTTCAATGTCTACAGGGCTCCAGTAATGGTCAAACTTGTATTAAAAAGTCATAAACAGTGTTGAACTATGAAAACATTTGGTTTATCAGTATTGAATCCTACTTTGAATAAATCCTAATTCTCTTATCACGTTTGGATCTGGAACCAATTAACCGCGATAAACGAGGAACAACTGTATTTACAAATTTCCGCAAGGATGCACAATGTAAAAATTGGGTGAGTTTTTGAGTATGTTAAACCCACCCCCTTCAAAGTGTGTTTTAGTTGCAAATATAATAATGGTAATAATGAAATCAATAACAATAAATAATATAATACAAATAAGAATATAATACAAATGATAATAATAAATAACAATTAACAATCATTATTAAGAAATCATTAATAATAAAACAATTATAACCAAAACAGTTTACTACTTACAGTATTTGGGTTCTTTGATTTTCACGTGTGTTCCAGATTTTGTGTCATATTATAACTCTCCACTCTCCAACAGGCTCAAGATGGAAAACAAATGCTTCTGATTGTTATACTAACAGGTACAGAAAAACTAGTACAAGTGTGTTTTATGGCAAGTGTTGTGTGTCAGATCTCTGCCCGAGGCTTCAGGACTGCTGAAAAGACAACCCCTTTCTTGGCCAGAAGTCTGTTGTCTAACTTTTGAAGTCTTTGCCTCTTGCAAGAATAGTCAGAAGGTCAGTGCCACAACTTAATCAATTTACCGTGTGGAATATTGCTCCACTTTTAGCTTTCAAGCCTTTGAACAGATTTGCTATTTAAGTGCTACATTTAAGCACACTAAATAAAGCATTCATACATAGTTCTCAGACACTTTTATAAGTTTCTTTATGAGCGGTAGCAGGTAGCAGTGCTTTGCCACTTTCACGTGTCTGCCAAAACCACTTCAAGGAAAGCTCTGTGCTACATGAAGCTCCTTAACTTGATTGTGACAGAAGATCTGGTCAAGAATTATTATTGGAAAAACCAGCTGTGGGTCAAAAATAAACCCCATACTGCACTGTGGTCACCCCGGTTCATAGCATTTGTTTTTAGGAATGTGCAAGTGTAACAGTAAGAGTTTGTGGAGTGTGAATGTTTATTTTACTTGTAGTAAAAAAAAATATATTGTGAAGGTGCATTGGAGTGCTGAACGTACACAGCCTGTCCCTCATTTGTAATATAGTAATGTACCATGTTGGATATCTGTATGCACCAAAGACCTTGTATCAAAAAATCCATATACATGTAACATTACATCCCTACTTGGGATTGTGATGTTAGGTCTTTTCTTTCCATGCCATTCCATTTTCCTCTGCTTATCCCGTGTCACGGGGGCAGTAGTCTCAGAAGGGAAGTCCAGACTTTCCGGTCCCCAGTCACCTTTTCCAGTTCCACTGGGAGAACCCCAAGGTCTTCCTGTGCCAGCTGTGAGACAGAATCCTTCCAGCATGTCCTAGGTCTGCCATGGGGCCTTCTCCCAGCTGGGCATGCCCGGAACACTTCACCAGAGGCTCCGGGAGGCATCTGGACTAGATATCCGAGCACCTTAACTGGCTCCTCTCGATGTGAAGGACCAGCAGCTCTACTCTGAGCTCCTCCTTGATGGCCAAGCTCCTCATCCTATCTCTTTGGGTGAGTCCAGCTACCCTATGAGGAATCTCCTTTCCACCGCTTGTATCCGCAATTTCGTTCTTTCGGTCATGATCCAAAGCTCATGACCGTAGGTGAGGGTGGGAACATAGAGAGCTTTGCCTCCTGGCTTAGCTCTCTCTTCTACAGCGACCGCATTACTGCAGACGCTGCACCGATCCGTCTGTCGACCTCACACTCCAACCTGGAAGGAGCAATCCCCCTGTTTCCAACTGCGAACCAAAGGTTTGAATTTGGACATGTTGAGTCTTATCCCAGAAGCTTCACACTCAGCTGTAAACCGCCCCAGTAAACGCTGAAGGTCACAGCCTGATGAGGCTATCAGGGCTGCATTGTCTTCAAATAGCAGAGATGAGATAAGGGCACCAAACTAGGCTTCTTCAACGCCCTGGCTGCACCTAGAAATTCTATCCATGAAAGCTATGAACAGAATCGTCAAACTAGGGTGGTAGTCCCCCTTTTAAGAAGGGTGACCGAATGGTGTGTTTCAACTATAGGGGATCACACTCCTCAGCCTCTCTAATGTCTATTCCAGGGTGCTGGAGAGAAAGGTAAGACCATTAGTCGAATCTTGACTATAGGAGGTGCAATGTGGTTTTCGTCCCGGGTGTGGAACACTGGAGAAAGGGATTCGTGGCGCGCTACTACATGCCATTCGGTTCTTGTACAACCGGAGCAGGAACCTAGTTTGCAATGCCAGTAGTAAGTCAAGCCTGTTTCCAGGGAACTTTGGCCTCTGTCACCAATTCTGGTCTTTTCTTGATTTTTTTTTCCGGAATATTGGAAAAAAGAAAAGTAAAAAAACAAAAAACCTGACAGGAATATCGGGGTGTTTCTCATATGAAGTTGTTTCAAGCATTCATTCATTCATTTTCAATACCACTTACCCTCATTAAGGTCGCGGGTATGCTGGAGCCTATCCTAGCTGACTTTGGACGAGAGGCGGGGTACACCCTGGACTGGTCGCCAGTCAATCGCAGGGCAGATAAACAAGCATTCACACTCACATTAATACCTATGGACAATTTAGAGTCGCCAATTAACCTAACATGCATGTTTTCGGAATGTTGGGAGGTAACCGGAGTACCAGGAGAAAACCCCTGCATGCACGGGGAGAACATGCAAACTCCACACAGAGATGCTCAACGGAGATCAGAACCCTGAACCTCCTGACTGGGAGGCCAACGTGCTACCCACTCAGGCACCGTGCGGCCGTCTTTCAAGCATAATTCTGGAAAAGGATTTGCAATGAAATTTATTACTGAAGTGCTGTTTGTAAAATTTGCACACAATTTTTGTGATACAGGTAATGTTGACCAAGTTTATATATCAGTAATTAATCAATATCGATGAAAATTTAGACAAAATATTCACTTTTTTTGCTGCGTGGAGATTGTGTTGCTCCCGTCCTGTGTGTCTCCTGCCCTCCTTCCTGTGTCTGAGCTGCTTCTGGGGGTACCCGGCTACTCCCCCTCACAGACAAACTCTGCTCTCATTCTCTCTCATTCGCACGCCAGTTGACACACAAAGGAGCAGCTAAAGCAACTTAATTTTCTACATCATAGTAAGCTGTGACTTTTTAGAACAATATAAGACTATATAACATTTTAGAAAGCGTAAGACGGCCTTTTAACGTTGTGTGACTTCTATGAGATAAACAAACAGACGCAGCTGTTAGTCCACATGTCCACCATTATTTACCTAAGACTATTATAAATTGCTTTAAAGTAAAATAGAGATATATGCAAGTGTTAACTCTCATGTCCATCATTATTATAGGGTGGGCCAGAAGTTACAGTTACTTTATTATCTGTTTCACCTTAACAATCCCGTTTCAAATATAAATTAGAATATAGAAACACTGAACCTTTATTCTATGCATTCACTGAAATTGATGGAGACCGGAATTTGTGTCTAATCTCTACAGGCTGCAATAGTATGAGCCACAGGTGATGTTTTTTTTGTGATGGACGAAAGGTATTGATCAACATATACCGATATAACGACTTTTCTATGAATAGTGAACGATACTGATCAGTGGCCGATCGATCGGGGCACCCCTAGTTGCTAATGTTTTTGTCCTCCTGTCACACTTCTTAATGTTACGTTGATGTATGTGATATATGGCATCTATTACGTTGGACAAAAGTGAATGTAAAAAGCGGATTTTTCCACCAGAGACACCTTTAAGGGACTTTCCTGTTGACCCTGGTAGACAGGCAGCTTGAAGTACCCTGCATTTTCAAGCTGCATTTCACACCCCTCATTTCCACCAAAATCTACCCGGGTAAAAAAAGTTCCTCTAGGGGCTGTAAAAGTTTCTTCTAGCCACTTGGGGTTTTCTGCAAGTTCCAGAAACTATGGAAGGGCTGACTGCACTGTGAATCCTTGGTTGAACACACTTGTGGTCTTTCTACTCAGTCGTCATGTTTAAACATTAGTGTTAAAGCTACACACACATAAAAAAAAGCTGTTCCCAGTAAACAGCAAAGGCTAACACACTTCCAATACACTATTTTGGTACCTTTGAGACATATTTATTGTGCTAAAAACATTTTTAATAAGGGACTTTTTTAAACGTCTAACTAGCCTGATGTGCCTGTGTGCACTGTGCCGTAAACAATGAAATCGGTACTCTTTATAAAATGCAAGAAGGTATCATTTCCTCAAGAACACACCCATCATATTACCTTTTTTGTTTCTGGCTTGTTCCAACAATGCATCTTAATTGTCCTGTCCGGTGTCAAAACAACGCCGTCCGTGTTTATCACCTTGCTAAACAAGGCATCATTGCTGGAACAAGTGGAGAGAAAGGTTAAACTGAAGGTGCCCCCCTTTTTAATTCCTTTGAGCGGTTTGGAATAGAATACAAATTGTGAGACCCGAGGAGACCCGGCTTGACATTTTGTCAGAGAAGAGCTTCGTCAAAGGTTTGTGTAACATCACAGAAAATGTCTTCATCCTAAAAGCCTGAAGCTTCGTCTTTTCCAAGGGGTGTGAATGAAGCGCATTTACGCTCAAGCACTTCGCATCGCAAGCAGTCATGTCTGCTTTGCAGCAAAACAGCTCGTCACCGTAACTGTAAAGGAAGGAAAAGTATTACTTTTTACGCAGGATTCTGATTACCTGTTAACCTGATGTCAAGCCCCTTTTTTGTCGCATGGCTGTCGGTGCTGCTTGATCGTCAGGTTTGTAGTTTAGTGTGGCCACACATTCTGATTATGCTGTCAGTCTGGGAGGTTAGCCTTGAGTTTTTTTTATAACCAGTTCATGAAATTGCATTTATAAACAAGTCTGAGTTGATGTAAATCGTTGATATATACTTTGAATACCTGTAATAGTTTATTGTATAATAATAATATTACAGCAAACAGAATTCTGGTATCAGAACATATCCAAATTCAGATCGAAAGTGAAAAATGTACTTTGGTGCATCCCAAGTTCACTTTACTCCATTTGCCTCACTTGCACTAAGTCAAAAGTCAGTCAGCACAATTGACCACATTAAGAATCCATAAATGGATTATTGTCCAATCCCTAATAGCTACCTTCTTGTTTTTCCATTCTGAGTTTGTCTAAAGCTTAAAAAAGGAAAATCAATAAATCATGTAGTCTGGGAGGCCAGTGTGCCCCCATCCCATGGAATTACATTTCAAGTCTTTGTCATATTGATTCCAACACTGGGAAATAAAAGCTTCAACAAATTAGGACACCAAAAAAATTGACTGCTCTGGATTTGCTTGACTCCAGTGAGCGTGTTTTGCACAAAAATGACAAAAGCAGCCTTTTATGGTCTCGTAATGTTTAATTCAAACATGCTTTTTTGGTGTGTCGCTGACAAGAGGGAACTTGCAAAGGAGGAAGAGTGCAATGGAAAATGACAACATGGAAATTGATGGTGAACGTTACTTGTAGATCTGTGTCATGTGATATAATACTTTAACCGCATGCGTCCACCTTAGCATGCTGAACAAATCAGCATTGCAGTCACCCAATGTGCAAAGGATTCTCTCCCGGTACGTTTACAAGTTTGAAGAATAGGTGCACCCTCTGCTGTTGTCCTGTCCTGATCCTGATAGCTACTTTTATGCTGCACAGTATATTGCATGCTAATATGCCCCCTGCGGTGGTGGTGTTGTTCAGATGTTGTTGTTTTTTTGCATGGAATCAGGCACCGTCTCTCTGACACTATATCCTTATGTCCAAATATTTTCCAAACAATGCCACACCAAGGGTCCCCTTGAAAATGCATTGACAGAATGTGACATTTTTCAAGTGTTTGAGCATACACACAAACGACCTTAGCATTCCTTCCTCTGTGAGCACCGTCAAACGTGCACACTTGTAGTTTCACACCTGTACAAAACACTTGAGAACCTAAAGTAGTCCAACTTCCATTATGTGGTATTTTGTATACAAGTGGGTTCAAAAGGTCAGCAAGGAGCAAGAGCTTTCTTTTTTGTTCACCTCAGACAAAACAAACAGTGGAACCATCTCATCCATTTATTTTGTTTTGCAGCAGCCTGTTCTTGCATTATTCACTCTAGAAATATACTTGACAGTGATGCAACATTTGCTGTATATGTTTTCTTTTGTCTAAGTAAAAATTTAAATAAAAAAAATCTAGCCGCCTTCTGATCTTTTTCGCCATGACTTGCGCAAACTTGCAGTAACACTTTTTGTATTACACGTGGATGGTCAAGCCACTGATTTAGTACTTTTCACTGAGAAAACGGAATCAGAGCAGCCTTTTCTCATTCGGAAAAATAAAAAATCTTCCACATATTCATCTCTTGCTCTTATGTTCCCACATACGAGGGGTGTATGAAAAGTTTTAAGCATTGCGTAGAAGAAGCGTTGGTGCATGGTCAAAAAAAAAAAAAAGAAACATGTTAGAATGTCAAAAATTGTCAGGAATACTTACAAGGGGCTGTAGTTTCTAACAATCATAGGTTTGACTATGCACCAACGCTTCTACACGATGCTTAAAACTTTTCATACACCCCTTGTACTCTGGTACGGATTGCGTAATGATGAGCAGCTTAACTCCCGTGCACCATTAGCAACACGCTAACCTGCAAAACAGTGGCACGTACTACGCAAAATGCTGTTAATGAATTGATTGACTGCGTAAGTAATTACATACCAAAAGGATCTCATCATTGGCTGAACAGTGTGGGTCATTGTGTTTTTACCTCTTGTTGCCATCTGTCACTAAGAGTTGGATGCAAAATGGTACAGAATAAATTATGTGTATTTACAGCATTTACAGTTCAGGTTGGAGTTTATTTTGTTGTGCTGAAAAAATTTGATCACATAATCAGTGCAGTGTTGCACACGCATGCAGCTTTGAGGGAACCCCTTATGACAGGGGGTGTCCAAAGTTTGCACTGGGAGTGGTTTTTGGCCTGCAGCTGTTTTTTTTTTTATTGGCCTTCTGCATATTGTGAATATTTTATTAGATTTTACACTATTGACTGTTTTTTTTGTAAGATGTCAGTGTTCCTGTATTAGTAGGCATTATTGCAAACATCATCACAATTATGCCCAAGTAGATGATAGATTGATTGACATTTTGTCCCAATGCTATAGATTGATTTTAAGCCTGGGTGTTACTGGTACTTTTGAGCACAATTGCTCCTTAAATGTTTATTTCTTACAATAGCTAATCATATCAGTGAGAAAGGATTTTTTTTAAATAATGCGTAGGACAGGGAAATTGAGACGCCTTGTCTTTGAGCCAGTTACATGTGAAATATACGTCCAAATTGAACCTTGTTACATTTACTCTAGGCAGACTTGCTGAATCATATCATATTGATCAGCTGGATCCCATCTTGCCAGCAGTCCATTGATTCAGGATATAATCTAAACTATGTCAAACGGAAATTCATCGTTGACCTGTGGTACTCATTAGAAATTCAATTACCAATTTCAAATCCGATCACCCATTTTCACGTTATGAAAAAGTTCATGTTCTTTTAAAATGCAGCTGGCCAATTCAGAATGACTCCAAAGAGGCTTTATCGGCAGCTTTGCACCTTAAATATTATTAGGTACTCTTGTTCCACCGTAATACAAATAAAAAGCTTTTCTATCCTGACTTTACTTCGAGCTACGTTTTTACCGCTAAGCTCTGCTGTCTATGAAAATGTCCTTTCCCCCAAGTACCCCAGAGGTCGGTTTAATCAATTCTTTTTATTAAGTTCCATTGGCTTGGAGAGAAAAGGAATCCCAGCTTGTTATAATAGCCTCTGACATATTACACTGGCTCCAAATAACATTTATAATCCTTTTAACACAGCAAGCCACGGAAACAGGATTTTTCTGTATTTTTTCTGTATTTCTTGCTTTTTTTCCCTATTTCTTTTTTTAATTGACGTAAGAACCATAAACTATGACTTGGTCTATGAGTGTGTGTTTCCAAGGAGCGCTATGGGGTATTGTATCCACTTTTTATGCTTCAGTCCAAAGTAATACATGCCATTTATCACAAAATATATATATGTGTTTATATATATATATATATATCATATATATAACATATATATATATAACACACACATATATATAACACACATATATATAATATATATATATATATATATCATATATATATAACATATATATAACACATATATAATATATATAATATATGTTGTATATATATATATAATATATATAACATATGTTATATATATTATATATATATATATTATATATTATATATTATATATATATATGTAT
>QODF01000021.1:386115-444154 GCA_024372805.1 Oostethus manadensis
TATATATATATATTTATATATTTTTATCATATTAAGGTGTCGATTCAGGAGACACATTAGGATGTGCTGTAAGTGATATGTAGAGTTTACACTGGTCATCAGATGTCAGTAATGTTTGGGGACACACAAGCTAGACTTTCCTGGAAAAACAGGCTTTCATTTCTCCCCCACACCATGAGGCTTTTCAACACAACGGAGGTGGAGGGATAAAAACATACAAAGGACTGGACTTTTTACCTAGTTATGTATTTTATTATTATCTATAAATATTTTATATTCACTGATTAATATTATTTATTATGTTTTATTGCACTACAAATTGGAAGTGAACAGTTGCATATTATTTATCTATCCTTCTATTCTATTTTCTTATTTTTCTCTTTTTTTGCTGTAATTGTGTTATTCTGTGATCAAGTGATTACGTTAATTGTGACATTTTTGGAGAGCTGCTTGAAACCAAAATTTCTCTTGAAGATTAATGAAGTATCTATCTATGTACGCATCTCCCTGTCATTGCAGGTATCCCACAACAGGCACAATATTCCATAATAAAAATCTCTAAAAAACACTACTGCTACTGTTGCTTTTGCTGAAATAACCCACATCAACATAGTAGGTGCGATGGATGCCCCTCAAAGCTGATTGTCACTCGACTCCCGCCACCTTGACGAAGAACATTATCACGCAGACATGTCGGCAGGGTACCGTGGTGAAGTTAGTTTCCCGTTGGATTTTGGATATTTGGCCTGGTAGTTACAATGGTATGTTCCCCTCACTGTGCCCGCACTCCTCTGTCATAGTGCTGGGAGCACGCACAGGAAGTGTTTCTCTAACCGCTGGTTGTTAGCGTCAATAATAATATTGTGTTGAAAAGTTTGTCAAAAAAAGTCACATATTCAAAATCACACCACAAATTGATATATATTAGTCCTACGCTAAAAGTACTATAAATTACTCCGGAGTTGATTGTTCGTCAGTTATTATCAGCTACTTAATGCACATAAAGGAGTTTTATAGCCTGTTTGATTGTATATGTGGATAAATGTTTGCTGCTGTCACCTCAGCCTTCACAGTAAATATATCGTTTTCAAAAGATGTTTATATAACATGCATAGTGCATTGCAGCCTTGTCGTTATCATCAAACAGTGTTTAGGACACATTATGTAAACATAACTCCATCTGTTTTGTGGAAACTTAAACACAGTGGTCATTCTTCCTTGTTTTGATGTTTTTTCCTGTATATAAATGCATTTATACCAAACTTTATAGAAGTACAAGTCAAATACTTTTTGTTAAGGTGCTCCTTCAAAATTGTCAACAGATAAATGATCTTTGCAAAGGACATAACTTGAGATGGGTGTCCATCTGTCTTCTCTTCTCTTTGCTTCATCCTTTGCTATCTATAAACATTTGTCTTTTGGAGAAGAAAACAAACTTACAGTATCACTTGAATTTTTGTTAACTTCCAGCAGCAACACATTAGCATGACTACTTTTTTGATGAGATCTGAACCAAGTCGACGATCTGCCTGAAGAAGCATTTGTTTACTCTGTTTTAGCTGACAGAAAATGAGGCTGAGCTTTGAGCTACTTTGTCAAGGCTAGCTCATGAACTATAAATGTAATTTTTCTGAATTTACCATTCGCTTTCAAAAATAAAAAAAATTTAGAATATAATTACAAACAATTTTTAACATATTTAAGCAAAATTGATAAATCATGTCATTGACTCTTTAAGTTTGGTTCCGGTTGTAGAATGGAATGTGACTTCTTAAAACCCCATGGGCTTTTACTGCACTGTTTTTTATGTTCTGCAGTGGTTCTGGCCTTCGTTACTCGGTCAAGCCAATTCACTCCAAAATGATGCGTGATGAATATGGGGCAAGTGAGATTGGGTTGGGGGACAATTGACCCCCCCGATCAGGGTTCATTCATCTGACTTTCCCGTCTGTCACACACAGTTGCATTTCCAAATGGTGCTGATTGGCCTTAGGGGGGGTTATCACAGCATATGCCAGTATGTCTTGCATCTTTCATGCTACTGATTGTGGGTGAAGGGATCATCTGCTGACTGAGTTTGCTTTTATTCCTCCTTTGTTTGTTTTGCTTTAATTTACAATTTGTGTACATTTAAAATCCAGTTAAAAAGCCTCAAACTGTATGTAACCTTGGTTTTAGTGATTTAAGGGAAGGCTTAATGTTCCATTAGTCAATTACTGCAATAGGCAGTCTACCGATTCGCGTAAAATTGTTGATTGAATTTGTAATTCAATTGACTCAATATGAGCTGCATTATTTTAAACTGCAGGTTGGCAGTTGAGGTAAAATGAAATTCAGAACTTGTCTGCAATCAGCATAGGCGCTGTTGATCCCGTCTCAGTGGTTTGTTGTCAAATTGATGTATATGTATATATATATATGTGTGTGTGTGTGTGTATACATTTAGTATACATATAATACGTATAAACTGTACATGATACATTTATATACAACTTTCATAGCGGATAGATGCACTTTTATTTTTGTGTAATGAATGTGTTTGATTAATAAATTAAAACCATTATCATTAGCATGTTTTCTTCCCATTGATGGTCAAGTAAATTAAATCAAATTTTAAATGTATAATAATAACAATGTATTACATTTTTTTAGAACTTTGCTTCCATTAACTACCAACAGAGCTCATCTGTAGCGTTGATGGTGATAATGTCAGTTTCGAAACCTGTAGCCACTCCTTCAGCAAACCGCTTGAGGGCGTCAAATATGAAAGACACCCTCTGTTGTCATTATGTCCAGGATTATATCCACCTCTGGTGTCCCCATGTAGCCGGGCCAGAATCCCCACTGTGCTTTCTGGGGCTTGATAATTAATTACTGCCAAAGAGTCAAAAGTCGGCCGTCTGTTCACCCCTCGTGGTGCTGCAAATAAATAAATAAATGAGGGTGCAGGAATTTACATAATAACATTAACCTTTTATGTGGTTAAAATCTTATTTATACACCTGGCATAGACCTGATTTTTTTTTCATCCACCTTGCACGAGAAATCCTTGACATGTATTGTGTTTTTACGCACGTGCAAGGGGGCACAGTCATAACAATTTGCTCTTTTATAATCCAGCTGAGCCTGCCTGGGTGTTGTGTGAAGATTTGTAGGGATTTGACAGCCCCTCTCTGCTTCGAAGACGAGTATGATCCCCGATGAACGATGGGTGGTGCCCCTGAAACACCGCCACCCCCCCTTGGGAAATCAAAGGAGCAAACAAGGGGAGGTTCATCTCCGTGTTGACAATGTGCAACGTGGAGGGAGTCATTTTGCACACACAGCGGCCAAGTGAACTCATCATAATGTCACAGTTTTTTTTAATGAGGATTAAAGGGGGCGGGGGGTTGCTGCTCCACATAGCCATTCTCCAGATGCCACTCGTGTATTTTGTTGGTCCAGCAAAGAGGTTGCCCATCGTTCCATCCGTGCCAGATTGAATCATTTTTTGACAAACACACGTTAGCTAAATATTTGGCAGCGTATCCGGAGGAGTTCTCGCTTGTGAGACCATCTTCTTCATCCCTCAAGTGGAGTTTGTCTTGTCATGTGGCGCCGTTAAGTAATGTTTTTATTTAGTGGCTTTTTATTTCTGACAGCAGCATATGGTTGTGTCCAGTCAGCACACGGCATGAGGATGTTGAGGGCATCATGCCACTTGTCCGATGAAGCAAAAAAACAGCATTTTGTCTGGTAAACTGGCAGCATCAAACAACTAGTAATCCTGGTGAAAGGAAAGTAATGGTAAACGTTAACTCTGTACCCAATTGTAAGTACATGTTCGTAGTTTGGTTTTTATGTTTTTCTTTGGATGCAAAGTGAAATTCAAATGTGAATTTGCCAAGTTGCGCCTAATAATAATAACTAACTAATCGGGATACACCAGAGCAAACACGAGATTATCACAGCAGGGGTTCAGAGGTCGCCAAAGAAACGCCTGAAACAATGTTTTACATGTCACAAGCCAGTGTAGCAAACGTGCATCCAAATGATGTCACGTTTTAGTCTTTTATGTCCAAGCAAAAGAAAACGGCTGTTTTCAGCCAGAACTTTAGTCAGCCATGCCTACACCATACGTTAAATGTTTTAAAGTTAACTCGGGCTAACGAGAACGCCCGAGCAAGAACATATGTGTGAATACAAATTGTGTAAACAATAAATAGCAAGTACAACTATGGCTACAATGTAAAAACAATGACCTGCTACCCATTCAGCCACCGTGCGGCGGATTTCTGTTGTTTGTTACAGTATATATTTATTTACAGTATATTATGCCCACTCTTGTTGAAAGCTTTTGCCGGAACACTCGAGGAGACAAGCAAGAGCAAGCTTGTTCGCATCTCGAAAAGCCACCATTTTGTGGGACAAATATTATTGGCCCGTAGATGAAAATTAAAAGTAAAAAAAAAAAAAGTAAATGTAAAATGGTCCATAGTAGCCAGCCTAGTGATAAACATCATGCAAAGAGCAAGATGATAGTTGACAGTGGCCATCACTGCCAGCAAAACATATCATACTCGATTGTAGATCATGAAGAACGGCTATTGCAGATATCAACACTCAAGTATCGGTCCGCAGATTTTTCTCTGCAATTTTCTCAGATGAGAAGAACTTTTTCCCACATCGGTGAGTACATTTATCCAAGTTTTGCATGATAAACTACGCCTTTCTATGACTGCCTATCTTTAAAGTTTCATTAATACACGCCTTTCTATGACGTATATATGGGATATATGCCACATGAGCGTTCACAGTGCAGTCACATCGCATGCATACCAGATTTATAGCTACATACGAATGAGACCTGAGTCACATTTTAAAAATTCTGAATTGTGCTGTTCACGCTGACATAAAAAAATCCGACACTGGACGCATATGAGCAAAAAAATTGGAATTGACCTGCAGTGTGAACTTAGCCATAGTAAATGCTATTGTTAACATGTTACTTTTTTCGTGTGTGTTCATGTGCGTGCTTTTTGGTCCTGGTCGCCTGTAAGTTTTAGACCTGAATCTACACTAGGAATCTTAGAAGAATAGTATGGGGATAATTCCAGGGCTAAATAAGCAGTGGTCGCTAGTCACTGGTCTTTTTTTTTGCAGTGTGCAAAAAAATGCAGTGCCAAAAAATAGACTTAAATTCACTGATATACATTCCATTCCATTCCATTCCATTTTCTTCCTCTTAGCCGGGTCTGGGTCGCGGGGGCAGCAGTCTTAGTAGGGAAGTCCAGACTTCCCAGTCTCCAGCGACCTCTTCCAGCTCCACTGGGAGGACACCAAGGCGTTCCCAGGCCAGCTGTGAGACATAGTCCCTCCAGCGTGTCCTAGGTCTTCCCCAGGGCCTTCTCCCGGCTGGGCATGCCCTGATGTACAATATCAGTGAATGTTATCCTTTTGTTATTGTTGCTTTCCTGTGAGTTAATGGCTGTATGTGTTTTGAAAGTGGTTTCTGCAACGTGTTCTGGATGTGACATCACAGCCAAAATGACGTCGGTTCAGAAAACTCGCTGGGTTTGTGTCACAGTCATCACTTCATTTTCCTTCCCATAGTTTTTAATGTAAGTATGACAGCACTATGACAAAAATGTTTACTAAAGGAGTACTTTTGCTATTCGTGGTTTTCAAACATGTTTTTGTCATGATTGTTGTTTTGATTGTCATGATGAGCAATTAAAGTTATGTTAAAGTCAAGATGTGGAGATCCGAGGTTATTGTCATCACATCTGCACTAATGCAGTGCGCAGGTGGTTTATATGTACGAATGGGCTGCTCTGCTAATAGGATGCATATATTTGAATGGGTTGCTAGCTTAATGGCTAAATCAAACTCCCTTTTATACAGCCACTCACTGCTGTAATTTCCAATATGGCAGCGCCCAATGACCGCTGTGTGATCGCACATTAAAGTGGACTCCTGAAGACCTGCTGAGCTCCAGCTGCTGCTGTTTGGCGATACCACTTGTTTGTGTTATGAGTGAATGTGTGTGTGTGTGTGTTGATGGCAAGGGGTGGGGTGTGAGTGTGGGTAGATATCTCCAGATGGGGCCCTTCATGCCAGAAGCACTGAGCTGCCATGCGGTTTTGCTGAGGGCAACATCCCCTCGCATGGCTCCCACGTGGGTGTCATCACCAGCAGAGACGACATGCTCCCCTTGGGGGACGCAGCTTGTCATCAATACGCCGCCTCGTTAGCATTCCCGAAACATCCCGAGCTGTCACAAATGTTAATGAGACGTTAAGCCAGGATGACACGGGCCACTTAAGGTACCTTATTGATTAGTAAAGACCGCTTAATCACTTTCATTGTTTTCAATTTGAGATTCATTTATGGACATTTGGCCCTCCCAAAAGGTTGGATATTAAGGTGGGGTATTAATGACTAATTGCTGAGACTGGATTTATGGCCTCTGATTTTAAATACCACCCGTAGGTACCTTTTGTTATCTCCCAAATACATTCATTCATTCATTTTCTATACTGCTTATCCTCATTAGGGTCGTGGGTATGCTGGAGCCTATTCCAGCAGACTTTGGGCGGAAGGCGGGGTACACCCTGGACTGGTCGCCAGTCAATCGCAGGGCACATATAGACAAACAAAGACATACAAGCATTCACACTCACATTTATACCTAATGGGCAATTTAGAGTGGCCAATGAAGCTAACATGCATGTTTTTGGAATGTGGGAGGAAACCGGAGTACTCTGAGAAAACCCACGCACGCACGGGGAGAACATGCAAACTCCACACAGAGATGCCCAACGGAGATTCGAACTTCATGACTGTGAGACATGCTACCCATTCAGCCACCGTGCGGCCTCCCAAATACATGTTATAGAATTCATTATTACATATTTAAGGATGCTCCTGGCTGCTCCAGGAAGTGTCCATTTCCTCTCTTCATATGCTGACAATTGCATTGGTTACCATCAAAGAATAAATCTTTTGAAGAGGGCAGATTAACTAAATGTACGCACTTTTGACGTAACTTTGCGAAGTTAACCAAAAACACGATAGCCGTTAGTAATAAGGTTATCTCAAATAAAGGTAGCTGGCCAAATCTGGCTCAGTCACTCCAAAACTGCGTTGATGTGTTCAAGCCTGGCCGGATGTCATTCATTAATTTGTTCATTGATTGACGTGAGGTAGAGTCAAGTCATGTGATGGTGCGTACTGCTTCTAGCCTGCTGTGCCATCTGCTTGTTAATCCGCTGTGTTAGAGTACACTGTTGGGATTGTTACTTGCTGCTGCTGTTATTCTGCTCTTATTCTACAGCCTATGGCCTATTCTCTCGCTTCTTTACAAAGAATTATTCACACTTCGCACTTCAGCACCCTAGCTAGTTATGCCTAAAAGAATTATTTGGATAATGGCAACATTTGCTGCGATGCGAAGTCTTTCATGCCAACTCATTTTGTGTGTTTTGTAGTTGTCACTTAACACGTTTTCCCGCAGGACACAATGGGAATTGAAATCATCCGATCCAGGGTCAAACTACGTCCATATTAAAACCTGTACAGTAACTGTACGGCATATTTTTTGTAAACATAAGTGTAAAAGTAAGTCATAACACAACTGAAATGTGTTTGAATTGAGGACAAGCGACAAAAGTATACAGAAAGCGCCTCATATTGTTGTTGTCAGCCATATTGTACTGAGCAGCCTGAACATGCCACCTTATGAATACAAAGCATAATATACTCATCATATATACTCTGCCTGGCCTATTCAGGTAGTCAGCTGACCTCATTCTTCGAGCACATAGTGTTGCTGAACCTAGACCTGACCAACTGCAGCAACCTCGTACCTATTTTCTTCAGGTGGCGACTTTTTTTTGGCCAGACAGTGTGTGTATGTGTGTGTGTATATATGTGTGTATATGTATGTGTGTGTATGTATGTACTGTATGTATATGTATGTATATAATATTATATATATTAATATGTATATGTAAATGTTCATTCATTCATGCATTTTCTATGCCGCTTATCCTCATTAGGGGCGCGAGTATGCTGTAGCCTATCCCAGCTGAATATATTAAAAAAAACAGAACAGCCTTAACTATCAAACAAGCAATACAAATATAGCTTTTGGTAGCTAAATTACCCACTTGACTGGCACCCACACATTACTGAAGCCTACTGGCTTATCTTTCGCTTTGGCCATAAATACAACGTATCTGTACTTTTTGTTTTGCATATGTGTCGTGACTTTCTTGTAAGTGCACCTTGGTAGGTCTGCATGACGTCACAATGTGCTCTTGTGGCCTACAGCCCAAAGCTGGCAGACCCGGCATATGAAAATAAAGCACATAAACTGCACCAGTTTAACATATTGCAGTGTGATGACAGAACTTAACCACACCACTCACTCATTTTAAATACGGCAAAACCGGATGCTAACAATCTGAATTGCTACATTTCCCTCCACATCCATGCTTCAACATTACACTTGCTGTCATGTCAAAAATCCCTGCATGCTCTATGAGCGCATAACAGTAACACACAACATTTAGTTAATTGATGTCAGCAAAACAAAGCAAACTTAAGCCCAAGTTAGCACTGAGTTTCCACCAGTACTTACATGGAAAGCATTAGGTTTACTGTGAAATGTATCTCAAGTGTGCGTGTCAAACAAGACAACCAGAATGCCTGCCACCACATATCCTCCAGATTATATTTTGTCTCAGTGAGTGCCACTTCCCATTCTATGGTCCTGATTACACTTGTCTTCCTTGCTACTGATGGTTTCCATCTTAGTAGCATCATTAAACACACCTAGAAAGCCAATTAAAAAGCACACATTTAGTAACACATAAATGATCTGGTTATGGACAACTGCAATGTATCCCACCAGACATCCTCCAGTTGTTGGTTATGCTGTATGTCACAATAAGTTCCATTTTAGGTTGTAGGGTCGTCATTATCCTTCACTGGTACCATTTAGTGTACAAAAAATTACAAAGCAAAATGCATATGTATGGATTGTGAATTTTCTTTTTACAAATGACCCAGACAGCTCCCTCACTGCTCCATTTATCTAATTTAATGGAGAGTCTCGCCGGTGCCGATTAAAAACTTCCCATGACTCAGCTTGTTTGGCGCTGTCATCGTTTTCATAACAACGGACTTCAAGCATGATGATTCTGAAAAATATTGTTTTTCAGAGCTTTCAGGAAGCGATGTGATGTGTTTTTTTTTTCTTTTTGACCCGGACAAGCGGAGGAAAATGGATGAATGGATGGAAGACCTCTCTAAGCAAGGGTTGCTCTTGGTCTGAGCGTGACAACCGTTTTACACCGTTATTCCACTTTCCCAGGGGGCTTCGTTTCAGCAACAAATAAAGTCATGATTAGAGATCACAGGCATTCACTGTCTTTAAGTCTCTGCCAGAGTCTTTGGAGGGAGTATGTTCTTCCAGATTTATTGTTAAATAATAAAAAGTATAGTTCATAGTCTGCTTTTTCAGATTGTTTTAGAAACATACTGACTGATCATCAAACTATAAAGAACAGAATTAAACAGCCCATTCCAAGCATTACTTCAAGCACCTGGGCGGCCTTCTATCAGGTAGTTGGCTTTAATTAGAAAAGGGTTTAGTTTCATCCCCCACCATACGGTGGGGTCTTTGATTGTGCTTTCATGAAAGTTACACCTATAGCATCCAATAATTCACTCTGATTTGCTCATTTTCCGCTTGGTTACACTGTGTCTGCACTAATACTGCAACCGGCACTGCTTTTGCTCTTCTTCAACCGGCACTGCTTTGCTTGCGTGACTTCTATAATAAAGATACATGAATGCTAGTTGGGGATTTTCTGTTGTAAACGAAGAATTAGAAAAATGCTAAAAATGCTGTTACTGAACCGGAATACCAGTGATAGAATTAAAATGCTCATTAATGCATCACGACATATCATAGCAGTCCTCCATTACAGGGCAAATCTGCTGGCAGGGTGAGCTACATGAATTGAAATTGAATATTTTCATAACTTGAGCAAAGAAAACATGCTTATGACTTTCTGAACACATTTAACCATTATTAGAGCCAGATATGAAACATTAACACCTCAATAGTCACATTTACACTCCGATTATTTTTTACACCACATTGCTAATCACTGCCAGGAACACCTGCAAGGCGTCATAGCGAGCTAACAAACCTCCGATGTAGTTATTTTAAAATTAATAAAAGGAAGGGTTTCAAACGGAATGGGTAAAAACGACAAAATAAGATGCCAAAAACCTACTACTGCGATAGGCACGAAATAGGAGAAGAACTTTTCGTTATATAATGTCAGAAATGCCATGGCTGACAACATGCAGCGTGATTGTAATGTATGTAATGTCATGTCTCATCAGTATTTTGTCATTACTTGCCCAGTGGCCAGAATACTACATATAACCTGTATTTAAATATATTTTGACTAATAATGGGTCATAGTCAACCACAAAACAGCAATCATGTATAAATTGGTGTATTAATCTTTATCACTAAGTCTTCATTCCTTTGTGAGGACATTGTCTGTACTCACCCACAATCCTTTGACGTTCTGTTCTCTCTATGTACAGTATTATTATTTATTATGGTTGCTAAATAATTTATTTACCATGACAAGGACTTTGACTACTATTGTACCACATTGTCACATTGCTTTACTTGTGTATTTTAAACCGACTAAAAACACATTAGGAATGCAGTAAGTGTACAAAGGTATTGAAATTGGTTTGGAACCAATAAACAAGTTTTGCTTCTTCCTACTGCTTTTGGACATGTGGAACTGTCAACTGTATTATGTGACGTATTCCAATGAAAAGCCATGATAGAATAAGGGAGTGCATGTTTTTGGAATGTGGACCGGAGCTGAAGTACCCCAAGAAACCCCACAAGGAGCTCATGCAACAACATGCTAACCTCAGGGTACCATGTGGAATTCGTGCA
Organism: Oostethus manadensis; assembly: GCA_024372805.1. NCBI lineage: Eukaryota > Metazoa > Chordata > Actinopteri > Syngnathiformes > Syngnathidae > Oostethus > Oostethus manadensis. The sequence continues at coordinate 397,097 of QODF01000021.1, forward strand.
ATTTCACATTCTGTTCGTGGATGGGTTGCATTGTGGAGGGGTTTTAGAACCGCATTGCATTGCACGGCAATTCAAAGATTGTATGCCTGATACTTCACCTTTGTTGTCAGCTTGTATTTAATTACCGGATAAATGCATGATGCAATAAACACTTTCTGATTGTGACTTTTAATGCTCACCCCTGCTCGCTAAATATAGCAACCATGTCGCTAAATGGTCAACACAGATCTCCTCTATGTAAGAAGTGTGTTATGGTCGCCACAATATGCAACCATGTTGGAACCGGAGTATAGAGCGGACTAAGCCACCTGCTGTGCCCGCCACGGTGCACTGTAGTTGGATTCGTGCTCCGAGCAAAACTGCTGCCATCATGGTATTTAATGGTAACTGTGATAAAGGGTGTAGACAAGTACGAATATCTAAATGTTTTGATTTGACAAATCTTAAGTTTGTTTTTCTTTAAGTTTCTTTGATCAGATGTAGACTTACTACAGCTTCTGCTTGGACATTGGCACAGCACCACAGCTGTTCAACTCCAAAGGAAAAAAACATCCACACACACATATGCTGACGACACCAAGTAGGTTGGATTGGAAGGTATATAGCAGGGGTAGGGAACCTATGGCTCGTGAGCCCGATATGGCTCTTTTGATGACCGCATATGGCTCTCAGAAGTTTCTAAACATCATAACATTTATTTATTTTTTATTTAAAATATATGTAACATATTTTGCTTTACAACAGGGGTGTTCAAAGTGCGGTCTGAGTGATTTAATTGCCTGTGGCACAATCTAAAAATACAGTTTAACAGAAAAACTAAAGGAAACAGCAAAAATTTAAAATTGAGCAGTAATTTTACAAAAAATAAAATCACAATATTAGAAGAAAATAGTTGTCATTTTTGGAAAATTAAGTTGCGTAAAAGGTTATAATATTAGGAGAATAAAGTCAAAATATTACAGGAATAAAGTCATAAGATTTTGAGAATTAAGTCGTAAATAGACGACAATAATGTTGTATATTTGCAAGAAAAGATCGTCATATTACGAGAAAAACGTAACTTTACAGGAATAAAAGTCGTAACGTCATTTTATAGGCATTGCCTGACACCGCTATGAACTGGGGAGACGATTGTGGAGGGGTGGTGTATTAGAGCGTAGCGGTGAGACGATGGTAGCTCATACTAAACTGGCTGTGACCAACTGCTCTGTTTTGCTGTCCCATTATAAATTAAAGCTTTTCTAAAGCCAGAGGAAACTTTCCTTCCTTGCCTGAGACAGCTTTGAAAAGCTAGCTTTATGTGGAGGGGGCGGGGTACATGAGGGTAACGGTGAGATGATGCTAATCATGATGCTAACCCAAGCTAAGTTGTTTGTGTCCAACTGCTCTGTTTTGCTGTCTCGTTGCAAATGAAAGCTTGTCTTACTATTTATTGACTTTTTTACGACTTTTAATCTCATAAAATTAAGACTTTAAATCTTGTAATAGTACAATTTCTAATCTTGGAAATTTAGTTTGTTTTTTTTATATGTGGCCCTACTACACTATACACTATACACATATTTTAGCCGCATATTGTCATAAGCCGCAGGGTTCAAAATGTAGGAAGAAAGCGGCTTATGGTACGAAAAATACGGTACTACCTTTACAACACTTGTTATATGCATGCGTAGTATCGCTAGGTGGCAGAACTCGACAAGGACACATGTCTTGTAATTACACATCAACATAACACAGGACGATTTGAGTTGGATATTTTGGGACCGGTTTACTAATGCAATTAAGTGTGTACCGAACTAGACTCCTCTGCAAATGAGGCTTTTGTAAATGCTTTGAGGTGATGCCAGGGCATCATTGACACGTCCTAAATAAATAAACAGCAAATCAAATAAAAATAGACAGTGTGAATGTCATACCTGACAGAAAATCAAACCGAATCCACTTTTTTCCAAGATTTTGGCTTTTAAAGGCTGTGGTTGTACACTTTTGATCAACTAATCAGCCTATCACTGTAATGGCTGTTTGCAATAAATTGCTTAATCAATATTTTGACAAACATTCTCTGTCTCACCCCCCTTTCTTCATTTTGCATTTTGAAGTTCAGCTTAGAACCTCCTTTACTCTAAAACTTACATTCTTGCAATTTTTCAAATGGTGTTAAAACTGGTATGTCAGAAAGTCTTTTTGTTTTCCTCCCGGTGAAACATTTGTAAAGTTTATTTTGTTTCCTGACAAATAGCTTTTTGTTGTGTGCAATGTAGCCTCCTTGTGCAAACTCTGGAGGAAAACAAAATGAAGACTTTCTAAAAAAAGAACAAAAATCTTCTACTTGAGACTGTAATGTTCACACAGGGACCAACCAGAGCGAGACAGGAAATCCTTCATTTTCTATAAGAGTTCGTTGCAACTCTCAGTGGCGGGCCAACAAGGACGCCGGCCATTGATGGTACATCTGTGGGCCGCTTATAGTAAAGTTGAAGTGCTGCAAACTTTATGATTATGACGCATTCAATCACAATTTAACAGTGCCCTGTGCTTCACACTTGTCCGCAAGTAAGTAGAAGGATATATACTCAATGTCCTCAAATAATGGGTTCCTCTTTTTGCCCTGCCCCAATAAATCATAGCGGTTTGCTGTAATGATTGATACCACCACCTGACACACCACCCACTAAACAGACATCTGACAGGCATCTGTAAAGCTGCCCTGACAGACCAAATATGAGCCCTTTTGAAATTCGCTTTTTTTCCCCCAAGTTCGTTTTTTTTAAATTCTGTTTTTCTCTTTTTATACTTATTTTATCATCGTCGATGTGTGTTTACTATACTGCCATAAAAAAAATCCTTCAGTGAAGAATATTACATTATTAGAATAATCTTATACATAATGATTATTGTAATGTTTCATCATTTTTTTTCATACTGTATATAATTTACTATTGGATACAAATCTAAATGATAAATGTAAGTTTATCTAGGTAACACTATTTACTTTTGGAAAACAATGATGTATTATAGTATATACAGGGTGGGCCTAAAGTAGGGTTATAGTTAACACTTAGACATTTTACAGTTATAAGACATTTAGCACTTTAGAGATTAAATATTTAATGTAAAATGTCTTATATGTAAATATAATGTCCGTAAATGTCTAAATGTTCTAATAAATAAATGTCTAATTGTTAACTGTAACCCTAATTTTGGCCTACCCGTATACACAATATTTGTTAGGGTTGAGATGATCCGATCATCAGTATGGGTATCGGCTGCAGATCCGCTGTTTGAAGATGAATAGATCGTCTTCCGCCACAAGATTGGGCCGATCTGGTTTCTGTAACTCTGGGCCACACTCCAACATGGTAGGTGCGATAAATGCACCTCACAGCTGGTTGCCACTCGAATACCGCCACCCGGATGAAGAAGGGCACGCAACACCACCGTGAATATGTGTCCGCGGGGTGCCGTGGTGAATTTCATTTTACATTGGACGCTAGACATTTGGCTCCGTAGCTGGAGCAGTTGACTCCTTCTCCGTGCCCGGTCATGGTGCCCGGAGCTTGCACGGGAAGTGCCGCTCTAACCTCTGGTTGTTATGTTTTAAATCACACCACAAAAGGATCTACAAATGTCCAATGATTAGTGCTACAATAAAAATATTGTAATGGTGGCTGAATAATTCCACGGCAGGATGCTGTAAATTACTTGGCCATTTATTTGCATGTCAACACAGACCCTTTTTTTTTACCACCCACTCATTTGACAAGACGTTCAAGTTTCTAGTTCCTTATTCTACACATTTGACTCCAAACGCTTGCTGTAACCAGCATGCCCTCTGTAGCCCAAACACTAAACAGCAGCTTACAACCCAATATGCGCGTCTCTGCAGTATTTTGCACACCCATTTTTTCCATCTGTCCATCTTCAATGCTGCTTATCCTCATTATAGTTTTGGGTATGGTGGCGCCTATCCCAGCTGACTTAGGGCACAAGTTGGGATACAGCCTGGACATGCATGTTTTGGAATGTGGGAGAAAACCGGAGGACCTGAAGACAACACACGCATGCAGGGGAGAACATGCAAACTCCACACAGAGATCCCCACCCGAAGTTCGAACCCAGTTCTTCCAATTCTGACACTGACTGTGTGGCCAATATACTAAATAATCAACCACCCTGTGGCCCATTTTTTCAAATGTAATTAATTTATTGGATGTACTTTTTTTTTCATTAGGGACCTAAATAACAGAGGTTTGTTACAAAAGCCAAACAATGTTGTTAATGCTGTGTAATAAAGTAAATTCCGTATTGCTTTGGTCGAATCATTTTTAAAGCTTTGAAGAGCTATTATAATAACCATATTCATGTCCACACATTTATTTTTGTAGCAAAGGCTTACTATTAAAAAGAATCTCTATTGGATCGAATCGGCAATACTAATAAAAAAAATTGGATCAGATGCCATAAATTGTGGATCGGGACATCTCTAATATACAGTAGTGTTCATATTAGCAGTCCAATGGGATTAACCATATTATTCATTGTTATTAGTATATATTTTTTCTACATGGCAAACAAGTTACCTGTAGGTGCAGTAGATTCTCAGAAAACAAACAAGACCCAGCAATCATTATATGCACGCTCTTATGGTTGTGCAATTGGGTAATTAGTTGAAAGGTGTTTGTTAACATAAAAATACCGTCTCCAGTTGACTTTAAAAACTCAACTATTCTGTGCAACCTTTTTTGTTTCTAAGATTTGGCAATCCTGTGAATGACTAAACTAACTTTTGTTGTATTACCACACTTTTTTATAACTGCTTCACATCTGTGGGGCATGGAGTCAACCAATTTGTGGCACCTTTCAGCTGTTATTCCACTCCACGATTATTCTACAATTCATTAACATTTCTTGGTTTTTCTTCAGAAACAACATTTTTTGATGTCACCCCACATGTTCTTGATTGGATTAAAGTCAGGGGATTAGGCTGGCCACTCCATAATATTATTTTGTTGGTTTGGAACCAATATTTGCCTTGTTTACTAGTATGTTTGGGGTCATTGTCTTGTTGAAACACCCATTTCAAGGGCATGTCCTCTTCAGCATAAGGCAACATGACCTCTTCAAGTATTTTGACATATGCAAACTGATCCATGATGTGATAAATATGCCCAACACCATAGTAGGAGAAACTTGCCCTTATCATAATGCTTGCACCACCATGCTTCACTGTCTTCACTGTGTACTGTGGCTTGAATTCAAAGTTTGGGGGTCGTCTCACAAACTGTTTATGGTCCTTGGACCCAAAAAATTTTACTCGCATCGGTCCACAAAATGTTCCTCCATTTCTTTTTAGGCCAGTTAATGGCAAATTGTAACCTCTCTGCACATGCCTTTTTTATGAGAGGGACTTTGTGGGTGATACTTGTAAATCGATTATCTTCACACAGACGACTTCTACCTGTCATGGTACTTACAGGTAACTCCAGAATGTCTTTGATCATCCTGGAGCTGATCAGCTGGCCTTTTCCATTCTGGTTATTTTTTATCCGTTTTGATAGTTGTCTTCCACTTTCTGCCACATCTCTCAGGTTTTGCTCTCCACTTTAAGGCATTAGAGATCATTTTAGCTGAACAGCCAAAAATATTTTACACCTCATTTTTCCCCTCTCCAATCAAAATTTTACTCAAAGTACGCTGTTCTTCTGAACAATATCTTGAATGACCCATTTTCCTCAGGTTTTCAAAGAAAAATGCATGTTCAACAAGTGCTGGTTTCATCCTTAAATGGGGGCCACCTTATTCACACTTATTTTTCACAAAATTGATCACTAATCACTGATTGAATGTGACGCTGCTATTTTTTTTAACACACCCCTTGCAGTATTAGTGCCCAATTACCTTACGATCATGAATATCCTGAAGTGTGGGTCTTTTTTTCTGAGAATCTACTGCACGTACTGATAACTTGTTTGCCACGTAGCAATAAAAAACAGTACTTAATCTGGTTAGTCATATTGGACTGCTATTATTTTGTACACTACTGTATATACACACATTCATATATACATTTCGAAAACCCCCAGTTTTTGCATGCTTTTTTTGACAGCCCTTGAACACATCATGTAACTTTGACCCATGCTGTACAGATAGACTACTATCTGCTTTTTCTTTTTACCCTTTTTCTTTCACCGAATATTTGGTACCAAACGCTGATACTATGCGGGAATGTGCAAAGGTAAGATTTGATGGCTGTGAGTGCTAATGTGTATATTTAGGCCACTATATGAGCACACTGGCGAAAGAAAGGGCTAAAGGTTTCTGAACCCGTCTGTGGGATCGTATTTTCAAAACCCCATTTATCATTGCTGTCTGACCCTGAAATGTTCAAGAGTATTTTGAAGCAAAGGGAATAGAGAGAGGTCAACATGGGTAAAGACAAAAGAGAAAAACATGCCAATTGATGGTGAATGTCGGCCCAGCCCATTTCGTACTTGTGATGAAGCACTCCCACTGCTTTACCTTCCATCACCTGCTCTCACCTGGAACTCTTCAAGTCAGAACGACCAATGAACTTTCTTCAAATCACTCCGTTGTCCATCTTTGTCATCACTCCAGTAAGGTATCTTTTACAGTTTTTTGCAGATCACTTTATCAGATTTTGTGTCTGAACTTGTAATTGGACCTGCTTGCTCTACAGAATTTGGAGCACATTGACAGCATTTACTGACCTAACCATAACAACACGCATTCCATCCTCATCTTAGCATTTTACCAAACATCTTTTTAATCTATATCAGTGGTGGCCAACCAGTCAGAGATCAAGAGCCACATATTTTACTCTTACTGCAAAGAGCCACATGATACACATGAGCATCATTCCCTCCTCGCACACAAACCTTTGCTTTAGATGATTCATTATTTTTTGCAAATCTGCATCTGCTTTTCTGTCAGATTTTTCAAAGTAACCAAGTTGTGACTGCGAAGTTCTGTCCTTGTCGAAAATTTCAGGTCAATGTTAGTGTGGAGTGAGCTGAAGTGTTGCTGAAGGAAGCATTGATATGCGATTAAGACGCCTGACACAAAAGGCTGAGTGGCTTGCTGTTGAGCTCAACTGCCGCGTGTTCGCCACACCGGATCTATTCCTTCTCAAGGGGCAATACTATGGTTGCCATTCAGAGTAGATAATGTACAGCCTGTATAGCAGTATAGATATACACGCAGCTGGCATCACAAGTGAGCCCACCTCCTTGGTGTGAATATTTAGTGTGAGCACTGTCGTAATCCTCTTAACATGGGCTAGAGCAGAGCTGCACAGGTTGTTAATGGACTTGTTGTCCACTCCTCCATGATGACATCACTCCTGGATGTTACACCAGCAGTGTTACCCTGCACTCCTCTACCTTCCCTCCTTCCTTCTGCTTGAGGATGTCCCGCTGGTGCTCACTTGGGCTAAGGTGTGGAGGAGACATACTTGGCCACTTCATCACCTTCATTTTCATCTTTCTCTGCAAGGCACCTGATCATGTTTGAGGTCTGTTCGGACTGATCGTCACGTTGGAAAACCAATTTTTGCTTCAGTCATGAGTCAGTCAGTCAGTCGCAGTCTTCATGTTGGAATTCATGTTTCCCCCAATAAACCGTAGCTTCCCAGTGCCCAGCATACCAATAACAAATATCCATTTCTACATTTTTAAATTTTTCATTTTTAAAGATCACATTATTTGTGATGAAACCTGGAACATCGAATAAAATAATAGGCGATGAAAAGGTTAATTTGGAAGAGGAAAACATCTTAACGTTGGCATGAAGTAATCCATAGTAAGATGAGGTCAAGCCACACATTAGTCTTATCCCTTGGAGGGTGTTTTTCCTCAGGATTTTGATCCGCTTGTTGACTGTTTTGATGTTCAGAGTGGGAAAAAAACATCTCGCCCTTGCTGGATAAAATGTAGTACCAGCCCACACTTTGTGGAGGGAATTCAGCATCATGCCCCAGACTCATTTAATTCACTCAAACATTCAGGACAGTTCTGTATACACATATCTGCTATGCCAAAGGAAGATTCCCAAATTGACATACAGCGTTTGTCTTCTTTCTCCCTCCTATAGCAAGTTTCTGTGAAACGGAGACGTCTCGTCTTTGACCTCTACAAAAAGTCACATTTCTCCACATATTGTACTGTTTGTACTTATTTCAACTAATTAATTTTCATGTTAACAGCTTGACAAATTTGGCCCTGAGAAGCCTTCACTAAAATGTATTATTTAAGGGGTTCTTATGTCCAGTATTTACTACGAGCCTCCTTAGATGTTGGTAAAAGTCCTCTTTGTTGATTGGTGTGTACTCATGCTAACCAACTAATGGCTGAATAACGAATGAAAAACTACAAGGGGTGAAAAACATACCTTTACTGCTGGTTGTAAGTACTTCATTGTGCTGTCTGGATGTGAAAACACATGTTGTTTTTCACTTGACCCACTCACAAGGGTTTAGTGTAATCCTGCTAACGAACAAACATGACAATATTGTGCGGGGAAATATAGCCATATAAGTCACATTTTGCAATTACAGTAACTAATTACAGTACCTGACGTTTTGTACAAAATTCTTTCAGTGTTGTTTTTGCCAGCCATTTTTTTTAGGCTTAGTCTTTTGAACAAAAATGTTTCTTGCTTTAGTCACATTTTAGTGAGTTCACTTTGTGATAGTTCAAGTTGTCAAAAGAGAAGAGAACATGCAAACAGGGGAGAACATGCAAACTTCACACAACTCGAACCCTGGTCTAGATACAACTACTCTCTTTGTATATAAAGTAGTGTTAAAGGTTAACAGGTGAATAGAAAATCAAATGTAGGTATAGCACATCTTAAAAAACATGATATACACATGAGTGAGTGTGTGTTTGTGTATCTTACAGTGTCCAGCATTTCATTTGCAAGTGCGCCTAAAATTTGATTGTGCGCAGTGAAAAAATAAATAGGGAGGACACGTGCAAGTACAGTTTTCAACACTTTTATTCGCTTTTCGCTCCTGAAGTAAGTCCATACAAAGTGGATCTGGATCCACACCTAATTATTATTGTTTTGTCTCAGGCCCCCACCTGTAACATATTTTTAGTTTTTACATCACCATGCGAACTATGAACAAACAAATTAAAAACCACTAGTAGGTCCTTATGAAATGCGTTATTATTTTATGTCCAATTCCATTTTATTTTTTCCTTTATTCTATTTATTACGTTTACATTTTTTAAATTCAGTTGTTTACTTTTTACACTCATTTTATCACCATAAATTGTGTGTTTTCGTGTCAGTGAATCAAATGATGTGATAATTCATTGGATAATTTTGCCTCGCTTACACTGGCTGTTACTGCACATGATCTCACGCTGACACTCTGTTCCTTCTCCTCACGGTTGCAGGATTTCATTCACAATTTCCTCAAGATCCCCCATTTATTGGTCTCCTGCGCAAAGTGAGTGCAACGTAAATAAATGGAATATTTTCATAGTTACAGCATAGAAAACCAGTTTATGATTTTGTAAATACAGTTTATAACATTATTAGAGCCCCGTAGACATGAAATAACACGCATATAGTCACCTTTACACTATTGTTCATGGTTTGTTCTGCTACACTTATACTGCAGGGACTCGAGATGGCCAATAGTAAAATTTTCAAATTTATTTCTTCTAAATTTAAGGAGCCATAAACTTACCACCTTCATGCAGAATAGGGACTTTTTTTTGCACTCTTATCATGTTGGACATGCCATGGCTGACTTCATGACATCAAGCAGTGTTAAGGTAATTTCTCAATGTTTTGTCATTTTTTTGATTTTTTTAACATTGCAAGATTGGACCATTTTTGGCATTTGTACAAATAAATCCACAAAACATCGTTAGAACACTTGGGGAAAAAATACAGGACAATTTTCCAACAGGTTCTACAAAATATTAAAAACAAAAACAAAATGTAGGATTATTATTTTGGTGTGAATCACATTTTGGGGGGAACAACGGCGCCTGGCAGAGGTCTGCGCTTTCCTATTGCTTTCCTATTGTATTCATTATTTAATTAATGAAACAATGCAATATTGCGAGAAAGCGTTAATCAAAATGCACTATTAAAAAGCACTTTACCATATATCTATGTAATGTTACTATACAACGTTGAAGTATGTATTGTACTATTTATTGTGTCTATATTACGTATTTAAAGCAATAAAACCTATCCACTTATGTTTTTTTTTCAACATATGGCTCCCTTGCCTTATTGCCTGGTTCTGCATATATGATAGCATTAGTGAGGATGAAATGCTATGTGGAATAGAGTCCCACAACAGACGTCCGCTGTTGGCGAGCCGGGCCCGCGCGACAACAAATCATATCACCTGGCAATGAAACGCACAGCGTCTGCTGCTTTACCTTCTGCTCTGACGTGACTGAAATCTTCTCTTCTCTACCTCCCACCCCTCGCCCTGCAGTCAGTGCCTGGCCTAGATTTATCGTTCACCCCCCTTCCTAGGTCTAGTTCTCGATTTCTCTCTCTCTCTCTCTCTCAAAAATGTGCTCGCTCAGTCATTCAGCCACTTGAGGTACTGCTGGTGTTCTCCTGTGCTATTCACCAGTGATTTGTCTGTTCTTCATCCTGCTGCACTTAACAAACACGTACTGTAAGTGACTCTGTGTTGCTCCCCCTATGGTTTGTGCTTTAAAATGCTTTGGAAGACAGGCTAATGTGCATGTACTACAGGTGCCCTCACATCTGCAATCATTGCAAAATGATGAATGATGAGATTAGTTAAGTCTCCCCCTTTTTGCCCCTTTTTTTAAACCAATCTTGCTCAGATGTGACAGACTTCTGCTTGCCAGTCTCCTAAAGTACTGTACCACATTTCAGTGATTTTGTGGCGACTCGACTAAACATTTTGGTATCAATCCGATACCAAGCAGTGATGACAGTGATCATTTTCAATTAAGTGAGTCCCCGGAACCCACAAGTGTTGAATTGAGTCATTGTGATTCCGTTTTAAAATTCAATGTGTCCTCAATGATTTTTAAAACGGAATCACAGAATTGGCCAATAAAAACGGAATTTACTGTTAAACTGGGAACCTCGTGGAAATTGCTGTCATTGTGAGTAACATTTGTATGTGGAATATCTGGCGAATTATATACCGGGAGGACGCCTTACAAACACCGGCAAAGTTCTTTCAGCCTATGTTCACACTGCAGGTCAATTCCTACTTTTTTGCTCGTATGTGAGCTGTATCTGATTATTTCATGTCAGTGTCAACAGTACAATTCTGATTTTCTCAAATGTGACTCAGGTCTCATTCGTATGTGGATATAAATTGGATATGTATGCGATGTGACTGCTCTGTGAACGCTCATGTGGCATATATCCCACATATTTTGCCGTGCTTACTGAGACTTTAAAGGTAGGCAGTCATGGCAAGATGTAGTTTATCATGCAATACTTGCATAAATGTACTCACCCATGTAGGCAAAAGTTCTTCTCATAAGAGAAAATTGCAGAGAAAAATTACCGAGAGCTGCCAAAGCGGCAATGTCTCGCCACTCCACCCTGTGATGGTAGGAATTCAAGTCATTTCTTGTGCAACTCGAGTTGCTCGTGCTTTGCATCTTGCCGCCTCCTGTTCATAGGATGAGTGGACCACCTTCTCTTCCTTTTTTGTAGTAGCAGCAAATAAATACAACACAATTCCTCTTCTTCTAAAAGTAGACGTGCAAGTGTAGCCATGTTGGAAGTCAGGTAAAGAATGGCAAACTTCTACCACTCTAGTTTAGTATTGTGGTTGACGTGTGTTTTTAATATACTGCTGCCTGCAGTTTGGGAGCAGACGCCGCACAGAGTACAAACGCACACAGGGTTTCTCGCGCGGATTTTCGTGCGGCTCTATTTTGCGCGCCTTGTTCGTGCGGAAAGCATAACCTGCCCTTCACTCTCATTAGGGTCGCGGGTATATGCTGGAGCCTATCCCAGCTGACTTCGGGCGAGAGCCGGGGTACATCCTGGACTGGTAATAATGCTAATACATCATATAAAAAGCAATCAAGTTGGATTTCTCAAGCGAATTTAACATTGGACTGTCAAGGGTTTCAAAATAAATCAAACTAAACAAAAAACAAACCACATAATAAATTCAAAAACAAAAAATCAATACTCAATAACACTACTATTGATAATATATGGAGTATAAGAACATTGCACTAAACTGCACTAATAAATAATCAACATTGTGTATTATTCCTTAACATGTTTAACATGTAGCAAATGACAGCGCTGTTTTATTTATATTTACTCAACCGACCAAACGCTTCAGTAAGACTTGACTGTCAGGACAAACGCTGCGCTGTACCTCGAGCGGCAGTTTTTTTTTCCCAGGTGGGAAAACTGGACAGGGTGGTTGTGTTAGACGTACTGGCTCGTAGTGTTTATGGACTCAACGTGTTAATTCTGTAAAAAAACCCAAAATATTCCCACACTGGGGCCGTGGCAGTTGGTTTAGAAACCATCGCTTTCGTGCCTTCATTTATGGTTGTGTTTTCTCACTTGCAGGCTGCAGCACTGTTTGTGTGCCCACTCGATAGCAGCCCCACCCACCGGGACACAGAGACTGAATGACTGACAGGAGGGTTCTCTCTCTATTTATTCCGCTACAGAACCAACGCGCCCTGGTGTTGAGACAGATACACAGAGTGAACCCTCTTGTCATCCAGCCTGTTTTTGGTAGAGAGAGGAGGAGTTCAGTTTTATTTATTGTGCGATTAATTCATGTATTGATTATCGTGACAGGTCCAAGGGCTGTTGACGTGATTCAACGAGTTGTTTGTGTAGGAAGCTTTGATACATTACTTTGGCGCTCTCGGCAGCATTTTTTTCCAGATGCTGGCAGATGCCAGGAAATGTGGTATGATGTTTGATTGGGAAAAGCTTGGTACCATCGCTTACAGCCCTGCCCTCTTCAGTGTTTTGGGTATTAAGGTCAGCAGTTTTGCAGCATGACAATCCCAGACTGATTCAAATCTCCCAAGTCACTCATAATCTTCAAACAAATCTGCTTATGTTTTCTTCACTCACCACTCCCACTCTCTCGCTTTTTCTCTCCATTGTTTGACATTTTGAGCTTTATATGAGACAAGTACTTGGGATTAATTCCTGCTGTGTAGGAATATAATACAACTCTCAAATCCCAGTCTTATTTTCTGACCCCACCCTCCGACCGTTTATTTCTTTAAAAGCAAAGGATGTTGTCAATGATACAAATGCAGTACGCACAGACGTTTAAACTTGTCAAATTAATGAAATGTTATTAGTGTAAATAAAGTTATGGTTAGTGGTTGGTTAATTAGTTGGTAGGTGTTATAATGCAAAAACTACAAAATCAATTTTCACTAAAATGTTACTAGTTTGATTATTTAAAAACTATACTCCTTTATAGCATAGTCATTTAGCCTGCTATGCTTTGGAGGGTCACACATACAGTGGGCTCCAGAAGTGTAGCAACCGTGAGGTCAATTCCTTTATTTTTGCTGTAGACTGAAAACATTTCGGCTTTCAATCAATGGAAATGACTGGCGACCAGTCCAGGGTGTACCCCGCCACTCGCCCAAAGCCAGCTGGGATAGACTCCAGCATACCCACGACCCTAATGAGGATAAGCGACGTAGAAAATGAATGAAGTTGACTAAATTGCCCAGTCCCATACTTTGCATGGGATTGTACTTTTCATGTACTCTCTACACACACTCTCTACATGTAAACACACACAGCTTGGGCTTGTAGTGTGTATGTAGTGTATGTCAAATAAGTAGGTTGTTGACACAAACTAATTTTTTCGTACCTACATGTATGTAGTCTTTGTATGAACTATATTTACCAAGCCATTCATTTTCTATACCATTTATCCTCATTAGGGTTACAGGGGCATGCTGGACTTTATCCCAGCTGACTTTGGGCGGAGGCAGGGTGCACCTTGGATTGGTTCTTGCACCCAAGAACCATTTTTTTATTAATAGAAAGGGAACACGTAAGAGAATTGTGTATTTTTTTAAACTCGATTAATGAAACATGAGTTTAGTGCAATTTTGAGCATAAAGTACAAAAATGAGGTACAATTCCATTCAAATGTGTGTACAGCAATATTAACAAAAAAATATTCTTATAAAAATTAAGTGCACATAGACAGTGCCGTTTGAAATGCACATTGTCTGCTCTTTAACTTGTACTAGTGCAAACATTAACATCTTTAATAAAAACATTACATATGAAATAAAAGAGACCGTGCATGAACTGGCATAGAAAGGAAACTGCAGTAACACTTATTTGAGGAAGAACTCTGCATTGCAGTGCAAAAATGTCAACATGTCCACATGTTCAGGGCTTAGGCTTGCCCTTTTTGAAGAGCATATGTTGCCTGCTGCAGAAAACAGGCGCTCAGAGTATGTGATTGTTTACTTTTCCAAGGTCACGCAGCATTTCCATTGCACCCTTGTGACAAATAGTTCTATTTACTTATCTGTGCTTGGAAGAGATCTAAGGGGCTTTGCACAAATTTGTTTATTGTGTATTATTGCTTGGACTGAAGGCTAAATCTTTCCTTTTTTTCATAGTTATATTTGATATAGACAAATAGATGGATGTTTATTGTCATTGCACACAGCATACAACAAAACTTACTTTGGTGGCACCTCTTCAGTTTTAGCAACATTTAAACATCTTAAAACATAAATGTTCCAAATGTAAAAGTTATAAAAATACAGATATCAGATATGAATGTTAAAATTCAAAATCCATTCAGAAAGTCTTTTTTTGGTCTGTGTCTAAACAGTGTAATACATTTCCCATGTTATCGTGTTGACTTTATTTTTGCCAGCGCCTTACAGCATGCTTTCCTTTACACATTAAAAAAATTCTTCACCAATTTTCTCCAGTTTTATGTGAGACAGTTAGCGGTCTGTCATGAGGACAAGGGTTCATAAGGTAGCACTCAACTGAAGGACAGATAATCTGTCAGCGTTGACTCCCTGCCCCGAGATTTAAGCTGCAATATCCATTTTTGTCTTTTTTTTTATGTTCCGCACAAGACAAAACCCCTACGCTTCACTTTCAGCTTCTTAGTTATTAATGCTGAAGTCTGACCTCGGAGGATTATGAAAAGAATGCCCTGTTGTTAGTGGAGAAAAAAGATAGTTTTGGATGACAAAAACATAAATCATTGTTTTAATAAGAAAATTATTATTAGTAGTATTATATGCCAAGAGGATTGACAGGAACATTGATTTTCATGCATTATTTGTACTACAAAAAGTATAAATTATATTATTTTAATTCTATTGTATTTTGATCTAATTGTAATTAATTGTATTTGTATTACCATATTTTTTGGACTACAGAGTGCACCGGAATATAAACTGCACCCACTATTTTTTGAGAAAACGTGTGTGCCGCACACACATTTACATATATTAGCCGCAACAGACTATAGGCCTCGGACATATACCGATATGGTGTGAAATTAGATACAGTATTTACACAGAAGGGATAAGCAGAAAGGACAGGCAGGGCAGAAAGACAGATTTTGTGAATGTTTGTTTATATACCTTGTTTCCAAACGGTGCCTGGAAAACGGCAGAAAAACGCCTCAAACATAACAGAAAAGTAATTTAATTCATCCTCTTTGTGTTCACTGAAACCACTGTCTTTTGGAAGTGTCTTTGAAGAGTTGAAGAGCATCAGAACATCTCCTTCACATACAATTTTGGTCTCTCTGTCGCGCTCATTGTCACTTTTCATCTCCATGATGAGGTTGTGGAAAAATTGTGTTGCACACAAAGATGATCCGAGGGCTAATCGCATAAATACTTGATCAAAATGGCGTATCATCCATCCAGACTCAACACCCTAACTACAAAATTGGAAAGGTATGGAATCAGAGGGTTAGTTCTGAATTGGGTTAAGAGCTACCTTGCAAACGGGAAACAATATGTGAAGCTAGGAGAAGTTAAAAAATTATGTGGTGTACCACAAGGGTCAACATTGGGACCAAAATTATTTAAAGCGTGAATTTGTTAATATATTAAAAAATAATATTTAGTGGGTGAATAAACATACATTTTTGGGAGTCGTAGTTATAATTGATGACAGAATGACATTAAAACATGCAACATAAAGTAGCAAGACATTTCAATACTGAACTCATTCACACAAAAACAAAATTTGTTCTGGATCAAAAATTACTCCAAACTCTCTGTTCTCTGGTGTTAATATAGAACATATTGTGTGGAGATATGGGGATTTAAATATATATATATATTTATATATATATAAACTGGCTTAATGTACTGCAAAAAAGATGAGTCAGGATTATCCATAATGTGGCGTATAGAGAACACACAAATGTAAAATAGTGAGCTTATGAGTTTTGAAATGTCTATATGCTAGCTTGGCAACTTATTAAATAAAAAACTCTGCGTGAGTTTTTATTTACAGCAAGGGAGCAGTCGTCCTTTTGGTGATTCCAGCACTGGCAAGAACCATTATGCAGCGAAAAAAACCTACCACCATAATAAACGCAACTATTACATATTCATGTAGCTTGCTTATAATGCCTTATTTAATGAAGCTATATTTATCTCTTTTTTTAAAGACTTGCCACCACAACCCACAAAAAATAGTTTACATATTTCAATAAGAGTATAAAATATTGTTTTGTAATTGCATCATTGATCAAATGTTGTTTTATATCATATAGATATACATATTGATATAATGCAGTGGATATGGTACACCACGGTGTCCTATGTTTGGGTTTTTACTGAAAATTCAAAATCCGTTTTATTTGCCGTTTGTTGTCTGTCATTATTTTCTCTGTGTGAAACAAAAATGTTAAAACGTCAGGGCGCCACCTTGCTTCCTCCCTCTCTATGACACTCCACGCCCCCCTCCTTTCTCTGGTTGTGATGTTCACCACCGATTTAGGTTTTTTTTATCTTAAACTGCGTAAAATTCCGGCTAGTATTGATGATACCTATCTGGTACAGCTACTTTGTGCAAATGTGGCTGGTACATTTTAAAAAGTACTGTATTTCATATAATAGCATACCAAATCATTCACTAGATCCATGTATTGATTTATATTCCTATGATCCAACTACATCAATCTGTGTTCACCAAATTCCACTCCAGACGACATATATCTAGGATATGAAGCATTGGATTTAAGCACAGCACGTTTTATATGGTTGTGTGTTTTTACCAATTTTAATGATTATTCGTTAAATTAAACCCTTGTAACAGTCTGATTTGTTGTAAGTCGATTAGTCATGCCTGTTGACTGGGGCACATGGATGACATTGTGAAACTGAACGTGTGCGCTTTGGTACAACATTCCAGGTAGACGTCGTAAAATATTAAATTTTTCATAGGATAAGGGGTGTGTTTTCATTTTTGTACATGTTTATTAGCTAGATAACTTTTTCAATTTCATATGGGAATTAAAAATCTATATATTAAAGTGTTGGACCACATCAAAAGTTAAGTCCAACTTAAAGCCTTTCAAAGTCATGGATGGGAGCTTCAGGACAAGATAAGAAGGAGTGTAGCGACTGTAATGTTATGCTCATGTGCATGTTGAACATTCAGGGAATGGGGGTCTTGTTTAGAGTCAGTTTTGGGAGCCCCTGTTGCTCTGATGTGTGTACCTTTTTTTTCTTTGAATCACGAGTGTGTCGATCAAACACCTCCTTGTAGCTTTAATAGTGTCTGTGCAAACGTTACAATATGTAGGATATTCATTCACTTGAATCGTAAATTTAATTCAAATCTGGTGAAATCACTTCTTCAATACTTTGGTTAGAGAAGTGAATGAGGTATCAAGTTAGCCGTGTTTTATCAGATCACAGAATAATTAAATTCAACCTGTTAATTAATTGATCGTCAATTCATCCTGAAGTGTTGGTTGCACTTACAATAAATAAAACGTCAATGCATTTGCCATGAATTGTTGTTTATATCCATAATTGATGTACTGTATACCTGATTCCCTTACAAAAAGCATAAGGAATTTAGGAAACTTTACCTGCACTGTACAGCATCTAGCTCTTAATTTCACAGTCAGACTGCTTGAATTTTTGGCGGAAGAGTTTGGCTAAAAAGTTACTGACTCCATTTAAAGTTGAATCATTTCTGTTGTTCTAAATGTACCAATATTGTTCTTGCATCGATATGGCAAACACGAATCGTGATACGTATCCAATTGTTGTTAATATGAATCGTTACACCCCTAATATTGGTATTGATATTTCAGTATTAATCTGGACATCACTACTAGTGTTGACTAACAAAACCTTTCAGAGATTTGTCATGTAGAATTATTTTACACCTTTTTCACTGTCAAACTATAATTATTCCATATAAAATGTATTTTTTGTTCATAGTTTTGGCGCAAAATTGCTTTGGTTTACAGTATTTCATTATTAGTGTGCTGATTATTTTTAGTATTGTTGTTCTTATTATAGAATTTAATAATTTTGCCCTTTAAGAACAATTAACAATCTTAAAATTTTATTATTTCTGTATATTGTTTTATTATTATTATTATTGCTTTAAGTTTTAATGCAATCATTACACCATTTAAACCCAATAATAATTAAATAAAATCATTTTAACATATTCTGTAACTTATGTATTTCTGTGATGGCATTTTTAGTTGTGCTTGGCAGAAACACAGAATTGCCTTTTTGACAAAGGGTCTTGAGAAACAGTTTTTTTTTCCCATTTACTTTATTTTCTATGCATTTTGTACACGCAGTCAGAATTCACACATTGCTGCCAATTTAAAGACGTTGCTAAGGACTGTCCAATCCCCCTCAGGCCTGTATACATACAGTACATGGACCCGGATGTTGTATAATGCTCTGTGTTTGGCCGTCGGTTACAGCTTCAAGCTCAAAGTAAGAATCTGCAAGTTTGGCTGTATCTTTTCCGCTCCACAACCTCCTTTTGTCGATGCTTCATCTATCAGTCGGCATGGAGAATAAAACGGTGGGGAGAGACAGTGACGTGTTTGTGTAAAAATTTCAATTTTCCACCTCAGAGGAGGGATGTTCCACATGACAGAGGATGAAAATGCATTTCTTGGGAAAATAAAATCCAAAAGAGAAACACCTTGAAAGCTTGCGAGTTGAAGTAACTGTTGCACCGTGTACATTTCTAGTTGATAAAGGATGGAGGATTGATAGAAGTGAGAAGTGTGTTTCTCCGTTGTTCCTAATGAACTGAATTCGGCGAATCAGCAGCCAGGTGTTTTAAGAGTAAAACACACATGGACAAAAGCTCAATGTCACTTTATGCATTGTTGCAGGCTTCACTACACAACTTTAAATGATGCTCACACAATGATGATGATGGCAGATGACGTCGCCGTTACTGTAATGTTAGCACACATGAATTGCTGTGTCGCATGTGAAGTTGCAGTGAAATGACACCTCAGCTTAAACATGTACCTTGACATAAATGTCATAAAAGAACATTGTCAGCAACCTGTCCTGTTGGAGAGTACTGTACAAACCAGGGGTCTGCAACCCCCGCCTCCGTAGCCAGATGTGGCTCTTTTATGCTTCTGCTGTGGCTCCAGCTGATTTGTGTTTCTGTGTAGTCACTACGCCGTCCTATCTGACGTCGTCATGAACCTTTCAAAATTCTGCATTGGACTTGAGGGTGTGCCATGCAATTCTTCACCAAAGTGCTAGGGGTAGTGTTTTCGTGAGAAACCATGACACAACTACTTTGCCATTGTTCATTACTTACCTACTTTGTCGAAAATGGACAATCACTGTACGGAGAGGGGTTCTAGAACTGGAATTAGTTGATGTGTAACAACGCTTTTATTGCGATGTTCAGACTCACCTTTATTGGCAAGTATGCCTACACAAACAAGGTATTTGACTCCAAAACTGGTAGAGAAGACTTAAGAACAGGAATACAAATAGGAACGTGACAATACTTTTTTAAAAAAAAAGGCACTTTATTACCTTCAATTTAGTGGTCAAAAAGGTTTTGTGGCTCCAAGTGGGTTTTCATTTAGTGGAAACGGGGCAAAATGGTTCTTTTGATGCTGAAGGTTGCCGACCCTTGGTGTAAAAGTATGCCCCTAAAGACCAAAATTCTGCCATTGCAATAACCTGAGCTCATATAAAGGTGCTTGGTGCAGTTCTTCATGTTGTATTCCACCCATTGTGTCCATGTTCATACTGTCGTAATATCACATACCTCAGCCATGATAGTGATTCTAACATTTGTGTTATCCTGTCCTGGTCCTTATTTGCCTTGTACATATAGCACTCCTGATCAATAAAGACCAGTTGCCCCTACCCAAACATGAGGCGTTGAAAGATGGAAGAACGTTTTATTCTTTGATGTGAAAAAATGGAACCATTATGGTCCTGATGGCTTCCTTTGTTACTGGCATGACACTTTACATCTGCTGATAAGAAACCTATTTCACTTTATGCTTGTTTACAATTAATTGCTTTTGGCAAAATATATTTTGTCTCACATTTCTTAGTTTTGCATTTTGAAGCTCTACTTACAATCTTCTTAAGATCCAACATTGCAAAATGTAAATTCTTGCAATTTTTCAACTGTTCTAAACATTTTAATCAGGTGTGTTTAAACCTTTTGCTCGAATGCATATTTGGCAAATTCCCAGGTGTGGGGAAGCACCCTCAAATGGCCATTAGGGTTGCCAGAATAAAACAATCAGAATGTCAGAGTGAAATAATACAACAACAAAGAGATACTAGAAATGGGCCAAATCTCTGAATCCAAAATAGCCGACTACCTGCGCATCTTGCCATTGGTTCTTTGATGACTTTGTCATGAAGTGGTCCATACTGATGATTATGCGGAATGAATTTTGTGTCCAATTGGATGCACTGGTGGTGAATGCATCTCTGCAGGGGATGGTACAAAGCAAATTTTGGTATTTTTCAATAATTTTTAAAGATACATTCATATTCAAGATTCAAGATTCAAGATTCAAGATTTCACTTGAATCCTGAATGCGAGGTCCCTGCTCAACCACCTTCTCTTTTCTCTAAAAAAATCATACAAAACCGCCTTGCTCGCAAGCGTCGCTTTAAAGGCATCCCTCGTAGCTGCGGGGCCATGGCCCACTTCCTCCGATGTCGTTGAGAGGTTGCCGCGCCGCTCGTCAATCCACCTAGCGCGAGACCCTTCTTTTTCGCCTTCGTGGGCCGTCATTCATGAAATGAACTTCTCCCTCCAGTTGACGCATCGGAATTGATGCCCTGTCTTCTGCAAGGCCTGAAATCCTCTCTACTTGCCCACTTTCTTGCCACCTCACTTTCAAGATTCATTTATGCCCTGGTTTCGGCGCCATTGCTCTGAATCCCTGTCATTGGCTGTGACTCTTGTCCTAGGAGCCTGAGTTTCTGCAGTATTGCCCGACATACAAGTAATGCGGAAACTGTCAAAAGTTGACCATGTTGTATACAGTCTTTCCTGTCATTTTGGTATGTTGTGTTTAGACAAACGCTTTATGACAAGCGACAGTGGATAAGCCACATAGAAAATGGATGGATGGATGTTACTTTGATCTCTCCTACTTAACTGCAGCCTGTGTGATTGCGGTCTGTATACACGCCTGGTTGGTGTATTGCTGCATGTGTGGCCTATTTTGGTACTCATTTTGGCCGGATTATGATGAATCAGATAGGGTTAAAAAATGATTTGACTTTATTGTATCGTGCTGCCTCTTGTTTGAATGAAGCTGACACGTGTGTTGCTGTGATGTCACATTACCTGCGTCTTCCTCTTGACTATGTTGATAGATTTCTCATCGTGATGAATTTTTGAAGATAGCATCCAAAATTTTTTTTCATTGAGGTGTCATTAGTATCCTCGTGGATTTGTATTTTTTTTTAGCCCCATCAAATATGAAGAGACACCACATCTGTATGGGAACACAGAGGCTCGAAACAGCGCCTTTTGCATATTTATGAACACTTTCTTGTTTAATTCCCATTTCTTGTGTCAGGGAGAAAGTTTTACATGAGCCCCCGCTTGTGCCATGACAAATTACGGCGCACCCATGCTGTTGGGTATAGGAGGGACTTCTTACAAAGGGAACTTTGAAGAAGAGGCATCTTCGTTTTACAGAAGTTTGAGATGACAAAGAAAAAAAACATCAAATATGTGGCTGTTGAAACAACAGCAATGCCACAGGATTTCCCAAAGGCTCAGGGCACAAAATGTTTATTGGCTTGCCGAGTAAAGCTAATTTATTGATTATCAAGCAATCACACGATGCTCATCCTATCTGTGCAAATGAAGGCTGTTCCATACACGATTCCTTGTCTGCCGACTCACTTTTTGGATTTGAAGCCTTGAAATCATCCCGTAGTCATACACTGATTGGAAGCAGACAGTTGTTTTCCCCATAAGCAGCATGACTAACTACCAATAGGGGTTTAAATGAACACATTCTACACAAATTTGCATACATGATTACAAATTTAATGGGACAAAAGTGGTAAATTTTTGTGCTTGCCCCAAATAAAATAACTGGTGTTATGCCTGTCAGTCACAGCTGTTAGTCTTCACATGGGCATCGAACGCAGCAAGAGGCGGGATATGATGCTTGTAGGACATTTGAAGGTTAGCACCATCTAGTTACATAGCTGGAGGAACCTGCTGTATACAGTCCCTTAGCAGTTGTGGCTGTCGGCAACCTCCTGATGTAGGTAAAAAAAATTAACTCCACACAATGGCATGATTGGAGTATGGTGCATGGTCAGCAATCAACAAGTTTATATAGGTCTAAATGCACTTTAAAATGTTGCCACTCTTCTTGGCGACATGCAAGTCATGTGTTACACTTGAACTCATCAATGCTATAAATCCTGTTGGACAATCTTGCGTCTCAGCGCTACAGCAAACAGTAATATTGGTGCTGTATTGTATGTGGCCAAAATGCAAAATGTTTTGTTTCTTCACTGTGAAACAAGTTTAGGGACTTGCAAATAAAAGGTGTGAAAATGCCTTCACTAAGACATGGAAATCAGCCATCTGCGGTTTATAGTTGAGTGCTTACACATTCGATCAAATTCAGAGCGAGTGAACGTGAATCCATGAAATATTCAGAGCCACAGTCTAAACACTCACCAATTAAAAGGCGAAGGCACAGCCACAGACTAAAGACTGGCCCATCAAACACCCAGCTACACAGACGGACCCGAGGGCCTAGCATCTGTCGTACTTTTGCCGCCATGCTGGGAGGGACGGTGGGTAGGCGTACACTACATGACCCTGGAAGTGGCGTTTGTGTATCACTCAGCTGAGCAAGCAGTGTGAAGGCGACCGCATGTTGCTCATAGGATTTAGGAGGCAGCGCTTTGGATCTTCGCCATTTGGATCTGCCTGGGACATAAATTATTCAGATCGAGGTCAAACAAAGACTGTCAGTGAGATTTTTGACAATGTTTTGATGAATTTGGAGAGTGTCAGTAGTGCTATTAGGCGGTACACTTCAGTTTGCAATAGCTTTGTCGGCTTTGTTAATAACTGAAGCGGGAGCCGATCACAGATGACATTGGTTGAGAGAAAACAAGATTTCAGAATGTTCCGATTAGTTGATTGTAAAATTTCCATTGTCAATTTATCAGTGGCCATTGCCATATCTTAAATTATATTCTGTATACTCTAACAGCCTAATACATTCTTAATAGAAAAGGCTCTTAAACTATGGCGTTGCTGTCCAATGAAAACCATGTAAGCCTCACTTTTAATAGGATTTGGTTTTTGATGAAAAATATTGCCAAATGTATGTCTTGTTTTTTGCACACCGTCATGGTTATACTGTAGCTCATGTATCATTTCATTCAATCTAGTGTTTGGACAAAGCATTTTATCTTGTGACTCAGTCTCTGTGAAGAAGAGTTAGTGGTTCTTTTAGACCTGGGACACTACACTATAGACAGATTCCACCAGGAAATTGTAAATCATCTTTATTTTGTGTGTGTGTGTTCGTGCACGCACTGTGTATTAATGAGTGAGGCCTTCAGACAGTCTGTGTTTTTTTTTTTTTATTGAGTTCAAACAAACAAGATACAAGTGGCAGAGCTTAAAAAAGATGATGAGAATTCAAGAAAGTGGTGGTAGCAAAATAGCAATTCCTAGTTTCAGTCTGCCAAACGTTGTAGTAGGACAGTTGAACCCAGATTCCGTACACTGTACGAATTAAGGTTTTTACAAGGCGGATTGTGTGTTTTCAGAAGTGGTTGGGATTGGGACGGTGGGATCCATTGCAAGCAGAAATGTGGTCGTTTGTGGCAGTGATCCCGCAGACCTAAAGAACAGTTACCACCACGTTTTTGTATTGATTGCCATCACTGAATTATTAACTCATTCACTCTGAGACATTTTTTCAAAATACGTCCACTTCATTACCAACCATTATTGATGATTTTTGACTGATCTTTCAAGGCACACAGAATTTTGAGTTCTATGGCTATATAAATGTGGTACCTACCAAAAGAAATAGTCAATTATTGTCTTTTATTTAGAAAAAAGATTGTTTTTCCTTTTTTCCATTCTTAAGTAATCAGCAATAAAACATAGGTACATTTCGGGAAAATATCACTTCCCTGCTGGACTAGACTTTTTTTGAAAGCATAACTTTCACTTTGACACAAATATGTTTTCTTTTGCAACACCTCAAATATCTAAACAACTCAGTTTTTTTCACATTAAAATATCTTATTTACAAATATAACACCAAAAACTATTTACAGTTTTCACATGTGGAAGTGAACAATGGGTGTGTGTGCGTGCATGCGTGCGTGTGCATGCATTATAATTTTTCTACAATGCGTAACCTTCTGCACACTACACTCCTCCTTGTTCTTCCTCGTTCTCCTTGTCGGGTGTGTTTTTACATGCACTTGATCTCTGCCGAGCTCTTATCAAATGCACCTCTGCCACCTTGTGGCCATTTTCATTGCTTTAAATTGCTCTAAAAAGTGACAGCCTCGTGCGCCAAAAAAAGTAAAATATGTAAAGATACTTTGTTGGGATCGAGCGTATAATTATGTCTTTGGTGTAATGAGTAAATAACTGAGAACTTTGTCAAATTGTGTGAATTAATTGTTGGTTAATTGTGTCTTACAGCAGTTGAGGCAAACTGCAAAAGACATCACTGGCTGCGACTATCAGAAGTGCTATTTATTCCATCTCATTTAGTTTGACGTTCAAAGAAGAATTCTTAAGCTAAATGAGAAGTTGTGCTGCATCCATGTTATGTTTATGCTCAGTGAAACTCATAGCATGGAAAGAGGAGATTAGGACACTCACAGATCAATGGCTTTTCCATTGTCTCCATAACTCAAACCAGGAAATGTAGTCAAATCCTTGAGATTGGATTTTAGAATTTAAAGGTCCCCCAAACCTTAATCTGGAATGGTTATTATTATTAGTAGGAGCATATAAATCAAACTGTGTCCTGAGTGGGTGTAAAAGCTCAAGTAGGCAGACCAATAATAATGGTGGATGGGGGTAGAAAAAAACAAAACAAACTAAAAGCAATCAAACAAAAGGCTTTTCATGCGAGTTTTGATGTGTAAAAGTAGGTTTTCGTACTGCGACTCTCTCGCTCTGTGGTCGTCACGGCGGCGAGTGCAAGTTACATGTCATTTCAATTAAAATTACTCATTACAGCACTTGTCCCTCCACCGGCTGCCGCTGCATGATTTACATTCCAAAAAAATGGACACGCCATTTTAATTAAGACCAAGCAACATTTTTGGCAGCCGAGAAGAATGTGTTTTGGGCATGTCGCCGTTGTACATCAGTCACTCCTGTGAGTCTCTCATTGAATTGAATTGGGTCACATAGCCAGCTACCGTTTGCACAACCTGAAGCTCCATTGTTCCATCCGTCCATTTTCTATGCCGCTTATTCTCAAGGGTCACGGGGGTATGCTGAAACCTGTCCCACCTGACTTTGGGCAAGAGGTGGGGTTCTTCTAAAATTAGAAGCATTACTTTAGCTTTGAAGTAAAGAAGCAGCGTGAGTCCTGCCAAAGCTCATACTTCCTCCCTTAGCTCAAACCACAGCCAGGTGCACGGTGAGGGATGGTGCCATAACATGGATTAGGACCCCCTGGGGGACGGCGCTGAGCTCATCCCCAAGTTTGAGTTACGGGCGGCCAGGCTAGTAAGCCCCCCAGCATTGATCTCAGGGGGTTGCAGAAACAAGCTTTCTTTTTGCACCGTTGTCCCCACAAAGTCTACACCTGAATTACCTGTATAGCCCTGGCAATTTGTCACTCCGAGGTTGCACACACTGGCCCACACAGACACGAACACGTCAAAGTTTCTTCTTCAGAGTCCGCGTTAGTTTCTTAAAATACAATCTTTGTGTTTTGGACAGCCAGTTAGTGTTTGTGGAGTTGGATTGCTAAAAGAAATGCTAATAACAAAACATACTGCTTCTTTTCTTTTCAAAATGCTCTCATATTTGCTCCTAAAGGCAGAAACTGTTAGCTTTCCATGCTGTCAAATATTATATAATCATGTTTGTCACTTTAATTACATAGCCTAATAAATGTCAGGATGATACAAATTATACAAAACATACAAAAATTCGGTATGATACTTCTGTGAATTTACTCTAAAATAAATCAAAATAAGACACAGTAGTGGGTATGTTAGGGATAGAACGGTACAGGTAACCCAAGGTACAGTCCACATTTCGATATTGGTTATAAATTCTCTATTATTTGTTCTTATTTAATTAGTTTAAAATGAGTCATGAAAACTGGAATCTACTGGTAGGTAGTCTCCAATAAATACAACTCTCAATTGATAGCAGAATTCAAGCATATGGGGGCCACTTTGATGTGTACATTAAAGATGTAAGAATTTGAACAGGGTGATGATTATTTTATTTTAATGTGAAGTGCAGTGTTAATAGTTGCAGATTGCAGAAACATTCTCATCTCTACCGAACAATGCCAGCACGCTTTCATCTTATGCACTCATCTTTACAGAGGTGACGTGGTCAAAAACAACGTACTCCAATGGGACAGAACAGCGCCGTGACAGACCGGTGGGGCCGAGTAGCTGTTGCCGCATTTTCTTGCTGATGTACAGTACACTCGATGTCCAAAACTTTGTCGCCGAATACCTCGCCTTTTCATCCACTTATACTGTATGCAGACTGTCTCTCACTTGAAGTATGTACAGCGTGGGAAATGCAACATTATGTCACGAGGATCGTCCTTAGCGGGCTGCACGGTGGTCGAGTGGTTAGCATGTTGGGCATTGTGGAATTTGCATGTTGTCCCCGTGCGTGCGTGGGTTTTCTCCGGGTACTCTGGTTTCCTCCCACATTCCAAAAACATGCATGTTAGGTTAATTGGCAACTCTAAATTGTCCATATGTATGAATGCGAGTGTGAATGCTTGTTTGTCTGCCCTGCGACCAGTCCAGGGTGTACCCCGTCTCCCGGCCGAAGTCAGCTTGGATAGCCTCAGCATACCCGTGACCCTAATGAGGATAAGCGGTATAGAAAATGGATGGATGGTCTATTATTTTGGGTAATAGAAGTGTAAAGGTGCTATTCCATGTTAGCATGCTGGCCACACAGTCAAGAGATCAGGGTTTGAATCTCCTTTGGGCATCTCTGTGTGGAGTTCGCATGTTCTCCTGCGTGTGTATGGGTTTTCTCCGGGTACTCCGGTTTCCTCCAGCATTCCAAAAACATGCATGTTAGGTTAATTGGTAACTCTAAAAATTGTCCATAGGTATGAATGTGAGTGTGACTGTTTGTATGTCTGCCCTGCGACCAGTCCAGGGTGCACCCCGCCTCCCGCCCAAATTCAGCTGGGATAGGCTCCAGCATACTCCCAGAACCCTGATAAGGATAAGCGGCATAGAAAATGGATGGATAGATTTGTTGAGAGCAAAATAACAAAGAAACTCAAGGAAATCAGGTCTGTCACAAAGCACTCAGCTCATGAGACTAGACAATACACAAGATTGGGTCTATGAGAATGAGACAAGACAGGCTTTTAACATTACTTTTAAGAAACGTACAAAAAATGCAATGATAAAAGAACAAAATATCTATGACAATATATTGCAATTTTCTAATAAGATTTTAGCCACATTACACTCCTCCGCATTTCTGCCTCCACCCACCAAGATAAAGAGACTGTATAACTGACAAAAGGGCTCACTCCCTTCATGTCATTGTTTTTTGGGACAAACGCGCCAAAGTGCTGAAATGAATGCACAGAGTGAACTCTCTTCCTTCTTTCATTAAGGAGTGACAGGGCAGTAATAGTTCTAGCTCAATTGTGAACGAAAAAAAAGACTTTTCATCCATGCCTGAAGAGCTGAATTTCGTCCATGATTTCGTTCCAAAAAAATAGCTGACCTGATGTTTTCTGTTAAAAACAGGCTAGTGTGTAATTGCCTTTAATAATAGAAACAGTTGGGGGTAATTAAATATTAAGTTCCCACGACCGCAATAAAAAAAAACAATACCAAAGTTTAAAATGCTGTTGTCATCAGCCAGTAGAAAAAATATCAAATATGAGTGAAATGAAGTTGTGATTATCAAACGTACCGCAGCCGGTTTTCTGAACCACTGCCATCTTGGCTGTGGTGTCACATCGGATGCTTTCCGGCACCCAGACTCATCACAACACACAGCAAAGCGAAGAAAGACAAATATTCACAACAATAACACAATAGTCAGAAGACCCCTATGAAAAAAATCAAGAGGAGTGACCGCACCTCGCCCGGACGTGGGATACCGGGGCCTCACCAAGGAGCCAGGCCTGCGGGAGGGGCTCGCAGGCGAGCGCCTGGTGGCCAGGTCTTCAACCGTGGGACCTGGCCGGGCCTAGCCCGAAGAAGCCACACGGGAACTCCACCCCGCAGACCCACCACCTGCGGGGGCAAGCATAAGGGTCCGGTGCTGTGTGTTTTGGGCAGTGCTCGAGGGCGGGTTTCCAGGCGACCTGGTCTTCGGCGGCCAAATCTGGTTCTTGGGACATGGAATGTCACTTCTCTGGTGGGGAAGGAGCCCGAGCTTGTGGAAGAGGCGGAGAGATTCCGATTAGATATAGTCGGACTCACCTCAACCCACAGTTTGGGCTTGAGAGGGGCTGGACCTTGTTCTTCTCTGGAGTTGCCGCAGGGGAAAGGCGGCGAGCTGGTGTGGGCTTATTGTTAGCCCCCCGGCTTGGTGCCTCTGTGTTGGAGTCATCCCCAGTAAACGAGAGGGTTATTTCGCTACGCATTAGGGCTGGGGAAAGGGTCCTGACTGTGGTTTGTGCGTATGCGCCGAACGGCAGTTCAGAGTACCCAGCCTTCTTGGAGTCTATCAAAGGGGTTCTGGAGAGCACCCCAGCTGGTGACTCCATAGTTCTGCTGGGAGACTTCAACGCCCATGTGGGCAATGACAGTGTGACTTGGAGGGGCGTGGTTGGAAGGAACGGCCTCCCTGACCTGAACCCGTGCGGTGTGTTGTTGCTGGACTTCTGTGCGAATTACAGTTTGTCCATAACAAACACCATGTTCGAACATAAGGATGTCCATAAGTGCACTTGGCACCAGGACACCCTAGGTCGCAGGTCTATGATCGACTTTGTGGTCGTATCATCAGACCTGCGTCCGCATGTTCTGGACACGCGGGTGAAGAGAGGGGCTGAGCTGTCAACTGACCACCACCTGGTGATGAGTTGGATTAGATGGCGGGGAAGGATGCCGGACAGACCTGGCAGACCCAAACGCGTAGTGAGGGTGTGCTGGGAACGTCTGGCAGAATCTCCCGTTCGTCGAGTCTTCAACTCTCATCTCCGGCAGAGCTTCGCCTGCATTTCGAGGGAGGACCGGGATATTGAGTCCGAATGGGCCGTATTCCGTGCCTCTATTGCTGAGGCAGCCAGTTGTGGTTGCGGCCGCAAGGTGGTCGGTGCCAGTCGTGGTGGCAAGCCCCGAACCCGATGGTGGACACCGGGGGTTAGGGCTGCCGTCAAGCTGAAAAAGGAGTCCTATCGAGCATGGATGGCTTGCGGGACTCCCGAAGCAGCTGACAGGTACCGGCAGGCCAAGCGGCACGCGGCTTCGGCGGTGGTCGAGGCAAAAACTCGGGTGTGGGAGGAGTTCGGTGAGGCTATGGAGCACGACTTTCGGTCGGCCTCGAAGAGGTTCTGGCAAACCGTCCGACACCTCAGAAAGGGGAAGCAGCCCCCAGTTCACACTGTTTACAGTGCGGACGGGGGCTTGCTGACCACGACTGTGGATATAGTTGGTCGGTGGAAGGAATACTTCGAGGCCCTTCTCAATCCCACTGACATGCCTTCCATAGAGGAAGCAGAGTCTGAGGATACGTACGTGGACAGTTCTATCACCGTGGCTGAGGTAATTGGGGTAGTCAAATCACTCCCCAGTGGCAAGGCTCCGGGGGTAGACGAGTTCCGCTCAGAATTTCTCAAGGCTCTGGATGTTGGAGGACTGTGTTGGTTGACACGCCTCTACAACATTGCATGGAAGTCAGGAACAGTACCTCTGGACTGGCAGACCGGGGTGGTGGTCCCCATTTTTAAAAAGGGTGACCGGAGGGTGTGTTCCAACTATAGGGGGATCACACTCCTCAGCCTTCCTGGGAAAGTCTACTCCAGGGTGCTGGAGAGAAGGGTACGACCGTTAGTCGAACCTCGGTTAGAGGAGCTGCAATGTGGTTTTCGTCCCGGTCGCGGAACACTGGACCAGCTCTACACCCTTGCAAGGGTACTCGAGGGTATGTGGGAGTTTGCCCAACCAGTCTACATGTGCTTTGTAGACCTGGAAAAGGCATTCGACCGTGTCCCTCGTGGTGTCCTGTGGGGGGTGCTCCGGGAGTACGGGATTGATGGTCCGCTTCTACGTGCCATTCGGTCCTTGTACAATCGAAGCAGGAGCCTGGTTCGCATTGCCAGCAGTAAGTCGAGCTTGTTTCCGGTGAACGTTGGCCTCCGCCAAGGCTGCCCTTTGTCACCGATTCTGTTCATAATCTTCATGGACAGAATTTCTAGGCGCAGTCAAGGTGTTGAGGGAGTCCAGCTTGGTGACCTTAGGATCTCGTCTCTGCTATTTGCAGACGATGTGGTCCTTATGGCCTCATCAGGCTGTGACCTTCAGCGTTTACTGGAGCGGTTTGCAGCTGAGTGTGAAGCTTCTGGGATGAGACTCAGCACCTCCAAATCCGAGGCCATGGTTCTCAGTCGGAAACGGGTGGACTGTACCCTCCGGGTTGGGAGTGAGGTCTTGCCTCAGGTGGAGGAGTTCAAGTATCTCGGGTTCTTGTTCACGAGTGAGGGAAGGTTGGAGCGTGAGATCGACAGACGGATCGGTGCAGCATCTGCAGTAATGCGGTCGCTGTACCGGACCGTCGTGGTGAAGAGAGAGCTGAGCCGGAAGGCAAAGCTCTCTGTTTACCGATCGATCTACGTTCCCACCCTCACCTATGGTCATGAGTTATGGGTCATGACCGAAAGAATGAGATCGCGGATACAAGCGGCGGAAATGAGTTTCCTTCGTAGGGTGGCTGGACTCACCCTAAGAGATAGGGTGAGGAGCTCGGCCATCCGGGAGGAGCTCAGAGTAGAGCCGCTGCTCCTTCACATCGAGAGGAGCCAGTTGAGGTGGCTCGGGCATCTAGTCCGGATGCCTCCCGGGCGCCTCCCTGGTGAGGTGTTTCGGGCATGCCCAGTCGGCAGAAGGCCCCCGGGAAGACCTAGGACACGCTGGAGGGACTATGTCTCACAGCTGGCCTGGGAACGCCTTGGTGTCCTCCCGATGGAGCTGGAAGAGGTCGCTGGGGACCGGAAGGTCTGGACTTCCCTACTGAAGCTGCCGCCCCCGCGACCCGGACCCGGATAAGCGGAGGAAAATGGATGGATGGATGGAATAACACAATAATAACATTCACTGATATTGTCTTGGGATGAGTGTGATATAGCCCACAAAAATGGGCCACACTACAGATAGATAGATACTTTTTTAAACTCCAAGGTAAATTCACATTTTCAGTACACCTGCAAAAATGTCATAGTTAATATAAACATTTAATCACAGCATTAACATGTATGTTGTTTGACTGACAGTGACTGACGCTGACGGATCGAACCCATATTATGATTCTAAAACCCGTAGAATATATCTAGTTATAAAAATTTGATTTGGATTTATTTATTGACACTACCAGATTGACTGCAAGATAGACTCACAGATGAGTGGCTAAATTGTCTTCCTTCCTGTTTGGAGACGAGAGACGGGTAAAACATGAAGGCATGTCGACCAGAACTAACTTCAATTTGAGAATTTCGTCTTAGTAGTATTAATAATTTGAGTTTACAGTTATACAAAGTCTGTATACGTTTTTGGGACACCCTGTATTTATATTTATTTATCAAAGTGGAAAACATGATTAGTTTTGTGTACCGAATTGCTCCCAGATAAGGGAAATGGTGTTGACAATGCATATCCATGTGGGAACAATGAGAGTCCGGCGTACTATTGTTGTGTACTAGATGTAAACAGTACTTGATAAGGTGTAAATAAGTTGTTTTTACATATTTGGTAAAGGTAAAATGTCTTAAAAAAATTTTTTTTAAATTGAAAACATAATAATTCAAATAATAAATTATCAACTGTTCCCACATAAACACACACAAAAGTACTGAAAATTGGTATCCTTGATTAACTTTACTCATTCCGAGCTACAGCCATTCCTTGCTACATTGCGGTTCGAACGTCCTTCTCTAACATCAATGTGTTTTTTTTAAAATGGATGTAATTTCTGAATAAAAAAAATCGGAGACTGACTATTTAGCTCGGTAGCAAGCAGCGGCCATCACTTATGTCCCTGCAGTTGAGCAAAGTGTTGTAGAGATCCCCACTAAACACAATATGCTCAGTTCTGACAATTTAATCCTATACTCAAACATGAGGTCTTTATTTAAAATCATTATTAACACGGCTTCCTCTGTTTTGAAAGTGTTTATTAAACTAGTTTGGAATAAAACATCAAACAAAAACAAACAAAAACAGCAAACCGAAATTGTGCAAACCCGAAAAGATCCTCGACATTCGTAGTCGGGTTTTTCATATCAAACCATCAAACAGTGGAATTTGCTTCCAGGCTGTTTGAAATTGATTTAAATAATTTTAGTAAACAGTTGACAATGCACATTTTAGAAAATCACCGGTGTGAGCATTAGTTTTTGTGATTTCACTGTAAAATATTTATATTTGTATGATTTTTGTAAAGAAATAACACAGTGTTGAATATAATGAAGCTAAGGTTAGAGATAATTTTGTCTAGTTGTGTTTATCATCATTGTGTATTTTAACGTGTTCACTTGCCCAGGGACTGCAAAGATTAACCATTTTGTACATGGTCCCCGACAAATAACCAGTAAACTAAACAAACTGAGGTGAATACAGGGGTGTAAATGGTAGACATCATATTTAGAAAGTCATGAACAGGTTTTCTGCGAAAATATTCCATTTCATATTTCATTTATTAATATTAAGGCCTACTTTGCGGAGATTCCCTTATCGCTATACGACATAGTTTCCCAAAGTGGGGTACACCAAATGTAATGGGGGTACGTGAATAAAAACGGAAAACAATTAGCTCTTAACGCTCTCAATTATGAGCGACGACGCAAGGAGAACGGAGAAGTGAGATGGAGCATGACTTTGGTCATTGCCGTGTGTGCAGCATATGAACAAATAGGTTTTCTGTTTATTTTGTGCATTAAAAGTATTTAATCTTGAAGATTTAATTGATGTTGGTGTTCTAATCCATGCATGGCATCCACCAATGGTGCCATTCAAACGAAAGAATGCCAACTTTATACTGGAATAAAATATATGTTGGATGATTTATTTAGCACTAATAATTCGAACTTTATGGAAATGTGACCGAGCAAAATACACATTTTTGATGTGGAAATACAATAAGAAGAATTAACCAGTTAATTATGTTCAATAGTTCAAGTTAATTGTGCAGGAGTAAGGGGTTACGTGGCTTCATGTCAAATGTCTGAAGGGGTACGCCACTGGGAACCACTGCAGTAGGGGTTGGAACCTATTAATCGTGATAAACAAGGGACAGTTGTACCAGGTATCAGTACCGTTGCTTCAAGTGAAAGATACCCATCCTCAATCAATCAGACGATGTTGCTCCCTTGTTAAAAAAAAAATCCCATGACTTTATTCAGGAAATTAATACAATTAGAGGAAATGCTAATCATATACTCTCAGGCCTGACAGGACTGGTACCTTTCAGACCACAATCTTCAGCAGCTCTGATTTGCTGCACTTGCCCAACAAACAATGGTCCAATCTGGCCACTCCATTTAGGAGCGAGTGCAGTAGTTGGAGCTCAATCGTCAAAGAAAAAAAGACTTTTCATTCAAGCCTGGAGAGCTTTTTCCCCCCTTCTAACTTCAGCCCAAAAAATAGCTGACCCAATGTTTTCTTTATGTGTATATCAAAGACCGGCCAGTGTGTTATTGCCTTTAATAACAGCAGACTGTTTTGGTTAATTAAATGTTATTTTAATGTGCTCATGGAGGCTAACATGTCTGAAAAAATAAAAATACTCACTTAATAAAACGTTTTTGTCATTCTGCTGTCATCCGTCAGTAAAAACTATAAAACACGAGAGAAAGTAAGTTGTGTTTATCAAACTCACCGCAGCCAGTTTCTGAACCGCGGCCATCTTGGCCGTGACATCATGTCGAGGATGCTTTCTGGCAACCTGATGCATCAAAACACTGCCCAGGACACAGTAAAATGAAGAAAGAAATATATTTACAACAATAATAACGTTCACTGATATTGTTTCAGGATGAGTATGACACACAAAATGTGTGTGTGAGTGACACACACGAAATGGGCCACAACAGGCATGTTGTTTTACTGGGAGTGATTGACACTGACAGATTATTCTAAGATTTGTATAATATATCTATCCATACATCTCATCCATCCACTTTCTATGCAGCTTATCGTCATTAGGGTGGCGGGGTATAATGTATGTGGTAAAAATAAATTGGATTTACTTTCTGATACTAACAGATTTGACTGCAAGCTTGGCTAGAAGACGACTGACAGCGATGGCTGTATAGCTAGAAAATTGGCATGAAAACCCAATCTAAGATTGGTAGATGATATTTACTTGAAAAAATTCTGATTTACTTAAATATAATAACGGATTTGATTTTATAACGCTTCTCAAGGGACCCAACAGACTTTTCAATGAAGCAAACCCATTATTCATTCACTCCTTCGTCACACACTGGTGGTGGTAATCTGCACTTGTAGCCACAGCTACCCTGGGGTAGACTGACGGACACGTGACAGCCAATTCGCTTCTATGGCCTCTCCGACCACCACCAACCATTCCTTTACACTCACACACAAGTGTCTTGCCCAGGGACACAACAACAGTGACTGGACTGGGAGGTAGGATCAAACTGCCAACATTCTGGTTTCTGGACGACCTGCTCTACTTCCTGAGCCACTGCCACTTTGGCACGCTTTTCCACAGTTGAATGTCTTACTTTTGTTTATGTCAGTCCACGTCAGTGCTTGCATTTTCTCGGTTTCTTGGACTGTTTCAGTGACGGAAAGTGTAAAAGAAAAAAAAAAGGTAAATATTTTGACATTGGAGCACACACCTACAGCGGGTCTTACATCCTGGCCTTCGTGTAACTACACACACGGGCTCAGCAACTTTTGGGAAATGTGTTGGCCTTTCCTAGCACGTAGAGTAAGTAGGGTATCAGAAGGGTTGCAAGGGTGTCGTTCTTATGGAGCGAGTCATTCGTGACACCCGTGTGCTTGCTGCTCGCTCTCGATTGGTAGATTTTAGATTGTGAGTGCGGCGTGCGACCCTTGCATGCTAGGTGTGCTTAATGTAAGGCCGTGCGGGCATCACAGGAAGCTTGTGCAGCTCACTCACTTCGATTGCAAGATGGGCGTGGTGGCCTCCTACGGGTATTGTCACCAGAAGTGTTCAGCGGGAAGAGATGCCCGTTGAGACCGGGCAGGGTGCAATAATGTTGGATATGCTGTGTGAGCAGCCGCCGCGCATCCACGGATTTCGAGGTAACCAAAGCGTTGGCCGTGAGGAGCCGCCCAACGTGGCCGGGCAAGACGCATTAATGTCGCATACGCTATGTGAGCAGTCACCGTGCATCCACAGAGGTTGGGAGAAGCAGAGTGTACAGTGGGAGGAGACGCAGCTGTGGGCACGTAATGTACACAATGTACTTTTAAACTTTTACACATACTCCTCTCCTGCCTTGCCCTTGCGGACTGGCTGCATGCAAGGTTTTCCTGCGTGCATGCAGAAAATAATTTGCATCCCAATTTTCTTCCTATTTTGAAAATCAGTGTGGGCCACGTGTGTCTTCTGCGATTTTCTCAAATTTTGCACATAGCTGGCAGGTAGGAGCACATACAAGATGTAAGATCCGCTTAACACAGGAAATGTGACTTTCAGTGTTATCTTTCATGGAAAAAAAAATCACAAGGTTAACATGTTTTGGTGTCATGAGCACTTTGGCCCATTTGGTTGGCATCTTGCTTTGAAATCAACGACAAAGGGAAAGTTGACACCATAATGTACGGGAGATAGCGTTGATAAACAATACCTCTACAAAAACAACCGCAAAGGCTGTTCTACCGTAAATGGTAGTTGTAAATTCGAAATGCTAAATCTATTGAATTCAACCCAGAGTGTCCTGTAGTCTACACAAGCACCGCATGTCCCGAATCTCCTTTGTAAGATGGCAGTATTATTTGTGCTCATCCAGCAGCTCTATCTCCCTGCATGTGCTTAAAAAACTATGTTAACTAGCAGTTTGCTCTTTAGCACATTACAACACATTACAACATTGGTTGTGTTGTGTGATCATAAATGAGCTTGTGGTTCTGCATGCCAATCCAGGAGCAAAAGAAGGCAAAAGGAACACTCGCAACCAACGGACTGAGGCCTGAAGGTCATCGCGGGTGTTTTGATAAAATGCAGCTAGCAGGCCATAACTTTTAAGAAGGGAAATGATTTGAAAATGCCTACGTAAAGATAATGAAGCCATGACATTTTCTAAAGGTTAAAGGTCAACTTCAATATGTAATCATAAGGTTGCGCTTGGCCGCTTCTCCGGGCGTTAATCAATACCATCTGGAGGAGGCCAAGATCAACTCCATTAGACTTCAGAGGTCACATTCTGATTTAATTTAGAAACAGGAGGCACAGCTGCCTGTACATTTACACTTACACAACACAGTTGTCCCTCGTTTATCGCGATTAATTGTGTTCCAGACCCGACCGAGATAGGTGACTTTCCACAAAGTAGTATTTAATATTTATAAATTGAATATTTCCATAGCTTGAGCATAGAAAACCAATTCATGACTTTGTAAATACAATTTTTACCACTATTAGAGCCCTTCAGACATAAAATAACACCCCTATCGTCACACTTACACTCCTAATATTCTTGTTTATACCACATTGCTCAACTGTAAAGCACAGGGTACGGGATCTCTGCGGGGAT
The DNA here is from genome assembly GCA_024372805.1 of Oostethus manadensis. Taxonomy (NCBI): domain Eukaryota; kingdom Metazoa; phylum Chordata; class Actinopteri; order Syngnathiformes; family Syngnathidae; genus Oostethus; species Oostethus manadensis. Next base: position 434,775 of record QODF01000021.1, read on the forward strand.
AGAGCAACGCCCCACGCTCGCTTTAAGCATAGCATGTCACCGAGCTAACTAGTTAGCCTCTACTTTGTTTATTCTAAACTTAAGAAAGGGTTTCAAACGGAGTGGGGAAGTGGCCAAATACTTACCAATAATAACTTTTGTTTGGCCAGAGTACTACATATACCTTGTCTTTCAATATGTTTGACTCATAATAATCTATAGTCTACCACAAAACAGCGGTCATTTATTAATTTATTCATTTTTTTTTAAAACACAAGAGAGTGAGGGAGCAATGTTTGAACCGCAATGTAGCGGTTTTAAACGGCTAGCATTTTTTAACACTTGTTTGGCAATTAAAAACTAGTTACATAAAGCACATTAAATTACGTCATATTTACGACGTAAATTACAGTACATCTTTAGGCTCAGTTAATAAAGGCTATGCATAACAAAATTAATACAATTTTATAGAGGACATCCATCCATCCATTTTCCACCGCTTATCCGGGTCCGGGTCGCGGGGGCAGCAACTTCAGTAGGGAAATCCAGACTTCCCGGTCCCCGGCGACCTCTTCCAGCTCCACCGGGAGGACACCAAGGCGTTCTCAGGCCAGCTCTGAGACATAGTCCCTCCAGCGTGTCCTAGGTTTTCCCGGGGTCCTTCTCCCGACTGGGCATGCCCGAAACACCTCACCAGGGAGGCGCCCGGGAGGCATCCGGACTAGATGCCCGAGCCACCTCAACTGGCTCCTCTCGATGTGAAGGAGCAGCGGCTCTACTCTGAGCTCCTCCCGTATGGCCGAGCTCCTCACCCTATCTCTTAGGGTGAGTCCAGCCACCCTACGAAGGAAACTCATTTCCGCCGCTTGTATCCGCGATCTCATTCTTTCGGTCATGACCCATAACTCATGACCATAGGTGAGGGTGGGAACGTAGATCGATCGGTAAACAGAGAGCTTTGCCTTCCGGCTCAGCTCTCTCTTCACCACGACGGTCCGGTACAGCGACCGCATTACTGCAGATGCTGCACCGATCCGTCTGTCGATCTCACGCTCCAACCTTCCCTCACTCGTGAACAAGAACCCGAGATACTTGAACTCCTNGCAAGACCTCACTCCCAACCCGGACATATTATAGAGGACATAATAAACTAAAGTCATATAACTAAATTAACGAAGGTTTTATGATGTGACGTTTGTTGTTACGCTTACTTACAATTTAAACCAAATAACTTCTTTTTACACTTTAAAACTAGAAAAGACAGGGCTTGCACATTGCATCCTTGTCATTAATATTGAATATTGCACGTACAGTTAATAAGAGTTATTAATAACATACAAATATTAAAATAGTAAGAATAATTAAAAATGTGTTATGACAGAGACTATGACGATGGAACAGATTATTTCTATTTGCTTTTCTATGGGAGCAAATCAGAAGAAATACAGAATAGAAGTAACATTTCAACTTCTGTGACAAACACAGTGTCATGGAATTGTTTGATGACATAGAATGAAATGACATTATGAAATATAAAACGACACTTGATAATGACACTTAAAGGATAGCAACACCATCCATCCATCCATTTTCTATGCCACTTATCCTTACTTAATTGGGGGCACGCTGGAGCCTATCCCAACTGACATTGGGTGAGAGGTGGGGTACACCCTGGACTGGTAGGATGGCAACACATCATTTTTATTAACTTCCAATGTTTGAGCAGCAGCGCCTTTGCACTTTTTTCCCAAAAATGCGTCCACAAATACATTTTCTACAATTGCTAATCTCTTATATATGTTTTGTTGACTCTTTCCCATCACCTGTTGTATTTCTAACATTCAGTTCTGTTCCAAAAAGCAGACAGACACATTTCCAGTGTAGTCGCGCGTCCATTTTTTGCTTCATCACTGTGAAGTGAAGTGCATGTTTACCCATCCAGACCCTCAAAAACAAGGAGATGAAGGACTCCACGCACAGCACCGTGCAGCCTGGATGGGTGTCACTAACTGCATTCCCAGGGAAAGGTGAATGATTAATAGTCAAGTGGAACATGGCATGCTTTAGCCACTGAGTGACAAGCGAGAGGCCCTCTGTCATTTCATGACATCCATCTGCTGCTGTGTTGTTTAATAAAGTGCAGAAAGGGTCTTTGTTTATCTAAGAGGTGCCACTGTGGATGAGAATAACATCGGATCACGGCCAGCGCAAACAAGCTGTCAGATATGATCAGTGGGAAATGTAAACGCATCACAAGGTTCAGGTGGGATGGTGGAATACCACTGGAACATCGCCGGGTTAAAAAAAGCAATATCCAGCGTTGTTTATTGAAAAGCTGCAGACAGATGAAGGAATGATAACGTCGCCGGGGATTATTAGCTCATAATGCAGTTGTTTTGATGTGATAGCCTGATATAAATACTGTGATGACCCACAACGAAATAAATGGGTCATTCTCCTGAAAGGGGTACCAAAAACGTGACACAGCAAACAAAAATTACCTAACCAATATGCATATTAAAATGTTGAGTGAAGAAAATGAAGAAAAGGTCCCAAGAAAATATCACATTTTGCTATATTTTGTGACAGCGGGGCACAGCTTACTGAAATCTCAATTGTTACATTTACACAAAAAATGCTGATGTAAAACAATAGTTATTAGCAGAACAATAGATAAAAAAAAACAGGTTGGTAAAACAATTGTAAAGTATATCATGGACATCACGCTGTATGACAGATTTTGAGTCAGTGTCACTTGCGATATTACCTGAATTTTGACTAAAGAACTCTGAAATACTTTCAATTCATGTTGTGTGTCATGGAAAACGTCAGCTCATTTGCATATAAATCTTCCGCGATGCAACATTTTTTACACTGTGTGTGGAATACGCTGTTTTCGGTAATGAGGTGTAACATTTTGTCAGAATTGGGTCCCGGGGCATGTTTTGGATACAGCAAAATAAGTTTGGTGCACAATGAGGAGTTACCTGTTTATGATCTTTTAAATATTTTTTTTAACATTATTGGAGCCATCTAGACATTCAATAACAGCCATATAGTCACCTTTACTTTCATATAGTTCAATATAGTAGATATTTAAAAAAAAAAAGCCATTAAAGACATAACTAAAATTCGTGATTGTGTTTTACCATGAATGTGTTCTGAACGTGTGGACAGGAAGTTACGTTGGAGGAGTTTTAGCTGGATTATGACCACAGCAGTAGCCTGTGTTGTTATTATTTCTATGATATATATGTATCTTCCTAATTCAGTTAGTTTATTTAGCCATTTTGCTTGACAATGCTTAATCATGTGTAATATTTTTTTTAATATGCTTATTTTTGACTAATAATAGGCCCTATCCAACCACAAAACAGCATGATTTATTAATTAATATATGTTTGAAAAACCATGATTCAGAGAAGCCATGGAATTCAAACCATTGGATAATTGGCAGATACAAGCGGCGGAAATGAGTTTCCTTTGTAGGGTGGCTGGACTCACCCTAAGAAATAGGGTGAGGAGCTCGGTCATCCGGGAGGAGCTCAGAGTAGAGCCGCTGCTCCTTCACATTGAGAGGAGCCAGTTGAGGTGGCTCGGGCATCTAGCCTTGGTGTCCTCCCGATGGAGCTGGAAGAGGTCGCTGGGGACCGGGAAGTCTGGACTTCCCTACTGAAGCTGCTGCCCCCGCGACCCGGACCCGAATAAGCGGTGGAAAATGGATGGATGGATGGATAATTGGCAGGCTCTAATTGAAGATGTGTCACGAAGCCTGCATTGTTGTTTGTTTGTTTTTTGACAAATCTGTCCTTTGTGTAATGATGTAATGATCCAAATTCATTATTTAAGTCATTATTCTGACTCCTATATTTATTTTTAACACCGTCCTTCCCTTTTATACAGGAAAAGAAAAAAAAAAGTAAACGACAAATTAAGGAAAGTGAACACTTGTAAGTTCCAACAAATAAAAGTTGTTGAACGCTACAATTATCAGTAATGACATGGGAGAGGCAGAGTTCAATCTAAGATCTTCCTCTTCCTAATCCTTTTCAGACATGTTCAATTATACAAACGTAACCATATGATGTTCTTTAATGTAACTTGTTACATGCATGTCTGAAACAAATAAACATACCATAGCATAAAAAGTCACTTTTGCATGGCAGGGAACCTTTAAATGGGTTTCTTGTCATGTTTTTTCCCGGTTGTTGACTTGGAAGGCTTAAGTTTGGCTTTGCCTCCAGCCAGATGGAAATATCCATATTGGTGCTCTGCTGCTTGTTTCACAGCAGGCCTCCTGTATTTACAATATGCGAAGACTGGGAGCCATGTTGTCAACAGCGAGCTGTATTGGACTGACTTGGGTTGTTGTGAAAAAGCAAACTTCTCTCATTGTGTGCCAGTAACAAGTAAATGAAGTCAATGAGGGGGTGCCTTTAACTTCTAGCTCCTTGTTACAATTCCTGGAAAAAGGGCGAGTTGCGGGAGTCAACCCAAAAAAACACTTGGAATTAGTTGGCACTTATCTCTAGTGTGCACTCACGGCAGCTAATCTTATCTAAGCAGGCCTGCATACGCAATAAAAGCACACTGGTGAATTATGTAGCATTAGGTAGGTAGCATTGCATGAGGAAGAGGATTAGGGATTGAAAAAGTCTGTCTGGTTTTGTTTTCCACATGAGCGTATTGTCTTTTTTTTTTCTCGATAAATACGTGAAGGTAGCACTTCATAACTTCCGGTTACGTGTGGATGCGTTTTTTTTAAATATGAGGTCATGTGGACACTATTTTTTACACAAATGGAGAGGGAGAAATGTTCATGTGGACAAGGCGTGAGTTTCCTCCGTAGGGTGGCTGGACTTACCCTAAGAGATCCGGGAGGAGCTCGGAGTAGAGACATTTAAGGTGGCTCGGGCATCTAGTCCAAATGCCTCCCGGGCGCCTCCCTGGTGAGGAGTTTCGGCCATGCCCAGCCGGGAGAAGAACTCAGGGAAGACCTAGGACACGCTGGAGGGACTATGTCTCACAGCTGGCCTGGGAACGCCTTGGTGTCCTTCCAATGGAGCTGGAAGAGGTGGTCGGAGACCGGGATGTTTGTGGTTATTTGCTTTTGTTGACCACAAGCACGGTAACTGAATGAAACTCTTTTCATCGGACACTATAAATGTATCATTTGCCAGTCTGGTCTTAGAAGACTTAGTAGGAAGTCACACAGAAAACTATTCTCAGACATGGCAATGCTTGGAGGAGTGTCACAGCGTAGCTGATATCATCTTGTCCTTTTGACACTAAACTTGTGTGTCATCCCATCCATTTTCTATGCCACTTATCGTCATTAGGGTCGCGTTTGCGGGGTACAGTCTTAATAGTTCTTTAAATACCGGTACGTGCCTTAGATATTTGGTATTGTTGGGGTTTATATTTTGAGTTTGGGTTTCTATAAAAATGTTGTTCTGAATTATGTTACAGTTTTGGGCTAAGTAGTTTATGTATTTGTTTTTCATGGAAAAGTGTAAACAGGTTTTTAAATTTTTTTTAAATTTGTGTAGCTTAATTATGTGTTTGTTTTTTTGCTAATGAGCAATAAGAAGTAAGTCTTAACTTATTGTTTCACCCTTGCGGTTACGAGTAACCAGAAAAGCTGCTCCTGAGACTCTCCTGGCATAGAAAGGTGAAACGGGGGCACAAAATTAGCCTCATAATTTCAGCCCCATTTAATTTGGCTCGTTTATATTTAATAATCTTATTACCATGGCTGATGGAACAATGCAACTGTAATGCTGCACACTCTGGTCATCTGTTGGGAAAGAAGGAAGGTGCTGCCCAGAATATTGAATGTATTGTACCGCCATGTCAGCTACACGCCAACCGCCGTAAAAACGAAGAAGAAGAAGAAGAAGCTGCCCTCACATTGGTTATCTCAGTTGTCTTCCATCATCCTCTTGCTCCCCAAATCCCTAACGATGGCCAATCCCGGCGTCCCTTTGCTCAGCATACTGAAAAGCTCCCGTCCATTAATAACAATGAAAAAAATTTGAAAAATCATAGTGTTAAGCTTTAGTATGCAGGGTTCTCCGTTCATCAAGCTCACCTAGCTTGAAGTGTCATTATTTGTAGCATTTGCAATTATTTAGCTTGTAATATTTTCTCCGTTTTTTGATATTCTTGCACATGTAAATGATTGTTTTGCCAAATTAACATATTTTTTTTGGGTGGGTACAATATTTACACTTTATATTAAATATTTACATTTTTTAGGGGGCTGGAAAGAATTACGCCATTTATATGTAAATCTTGTCTCAACCTTTAACTTATAAACTTATAACTTTTAAAATTCCAAGACACAAAAGCGCCTCCGGAACGATTTAATTTCGTATCTTGAATATCTTGTATATTGCCTGTAGCTGCTCTGTAGTCTGTGCGTCACGCCTCTCTAGGTGATGCCATCCGCTGGTGCTCCTATCAGGAGAATTACCAGAATTATAATAATGGTTTGCCTTTGGAATGATCACTGTAAGGACATAAAAGATGGACGCCTCTAGCATAGCTATGTTTCAAATGGGGGAAGAAGGAAGGAAGTTTCAGTGGGGAAGGACAAAGAAGCCAGAAACCAGCGACAGTTTGAAGTCATTGCGTGCTTATGTTGAGATTGATCAGGACCCCCAACGTTTTTCTTCTGAGCGAATTCATTCATTCATTTTCTATGTCGCTTATCCTCATTAGGGTCGCGGTGAGCTAATTCTATCAAATAAAAATGACAGAGGGCAAACTGGTCAAGGTAAACTTTATTATCCCTAAGGGGCAATTTGTTTTACAGTCAGCAGTACACACAGACACCAAAACAAAACAAACAAAAAACACAGCACCAACATTACAAACAGTTATTCAGCAGAACGATGGCTTCCGGAATTCCAACAGGAATTCCTCATCCTGTTGGTCCTACGTTTAGGAAGTAACCTGAATTTGTCATGCAGGGAATGACTGGAATCGACAATGATGGACTGGGCCTTTTTCAGATATAACACACTCAGGTCAGTAAGAGTGGTCCCAGCAATTTTGCTGCACACTTTAGTGATGCCCTGTAACCTGCTCCTGTTTTTGTGACTGGGCATCCAGTACCAGCTGATGAAAGAAAATGTCAGCACTGATCAATAAAAGAAGAATAAAACAATTTAATAAAAGTGTTGTCCACTTTAAAACTGCGAAGCTCACAATAAAAATACATCCTCTGATGAGCTTTTTTACTTACGGCATCCACCTGAGACTCAAATGTTAGCCTGTGGTCCTGCACCGTTCTTGTACTGCTAAACCACCTCAACAGTATGCTTATTGATGACAACGGCTGAGAAGACTGTAGGATTCTTCCAGAAATCTACAATCATCTCCTTTACACGTTGACATTTAAAAAGGACGCGCTACACTAGTCTATAAACTCAGACAGCACAGGGCCGTGATCCGGATTGTCATCCCTGAGAAAAGACACAATCACTGAGTCGTCTGCAAATTTAAGGATATGCCACCCTGGGTATAGAGTTTGGCACTCATTTGAATACGAAACAAATAAAAGAGGGGAGAGAACACACCCCTGTGGCAACCCAGTGGAAGATAAAAGAACATCAGATAAAACACTGTTTACTCTCACACGCTGCGACTTCTCAGATAAAAAGTCCATCAACCATGATATGAGGCCGGGCTCGATACAGTGGATGCTCTTCAGTCATGTATTTTCATAGTTTATATCAACACAAACAAACAAAATATTGTTTTTGCAGTTTTTTTCGTGAACAATATGTTGGGACAATTTATGTTTTGCATTAAAACACAAAAATTGATCTGTCTCTTTTATCTGTATTGTATGTATTTGTTTCACATGGGGGCTGCACGGTGGTCGAGTGGTTAGCATGTTGGCCACACAGTCAGGATATTTGGAAGACCATTTGGTCAGATCTCTATTGGGCATGTGGAGTTTGCATGTTCTCTAGGTACTCTGGTTTCCTCCCACATTCCAAAAACATTCATTGGCGACTCTAAATTGTCCATAATGTGAGTGTGAAAGGTTGTTTGTCTGCACTGCGATCAGTCCACTGTGTACCCCGGCTCCCGGCCGAAGCCAGCTGGGATAGGCTCCAGCAACCTCCGCGACCCTAATGAGGATAAGGATCGAAAATGGATGGCTGGATATCTCACGTGGTCTGAAACCTGAATGCTGCCAATACAGGACAATGAGATTAGACATTGCTATGTATTCCCCTCTCATGTTATCTGTCCACACATGGCCCATCGCTTCACAAGAGTATTCCTGTTTTAAGTTGTGTGTGTGTGTGTGCATCTATTGCGTTTTCTTTGGGTTAGTGAGATGACCGGCACTCCGTGGAGTCACCAGGAGTGCTTCATTCTTATGGAGTGGAGTCAATGTTACCTTTTTCTCCTGCAAAAACTCCTTCACCACATCTTAGATGTCCGTTCCCCTCGTCTGTTGTTACACAAAATGCCTTTAACTCACAGTAGTAAAGAGAACTCTTGTTCCCATTCGCTGTGGAAATTATGTTTTCTGCCTTGTAGAAACCCACTCAGCTGTGTCGCGCATGCTAGCTTGCCCATGATAGTGGAGATTTTTTGACATGAAGTTGTATGACATCCCCATCATTAGTGTAGAACATTAACACAGACAGTCCCCAATTCGTCCCATGAGTCGAATTTTGGTGATGAAGGACGTAGATCCGGTTAGTTGCTGGGGCCGGTTTGCCGTTTGTCTTCTCGAAACAATAAACATTCAAAAGAGCAAAACATTTGCTTGAAAAAAGTACCTCCTCACACCTCACAAATTGCTCGGCTTTATTTTCCTTCCACCTTATTAATGCGCACTATGGGCTGTCTATCGTTGTGTATGTGATGAAGATGGGTGTGACACGACTGTGACATGAGCGTCCTTTCCATCTTGTTTACATAGAGTATGTGTTCCACAGCGGATGAAGATTAGCGAGTCGCAGCCGTCAGCCATGAAAAAGTATCATCAAATATTTTCAGAAATGTTAGGGGTTTATTTATTGTTCTGAAAAACTTTGTGTGTGTGTGTATGTATATCAACACTGCAACAATTCACTGATTATCCCATAAGTCAACCATTTTAAAGAATTTATCTAGTATTTGATTAATCTCTCATTAAGCTCTCAAATGTGAATATTATTCAATATCCTTAGTCATGAAAGCAGTCCTATTATCTTTGCGTTTGAAGATATAAGGTATAAGTATATATTGTGTGTGTGTGTGTGTGCATATATATATATATATATATATGTGTGTGTGTGTGTATATGTATGTATATATATAGATATATGTATATGTATATATATATATGTATATATAGATGTATGTATATATATATATATATATATATATAT
>QODF01000021.1:444492-473721 GCA_024372805.1 Oostethus manadensis
TTTAAACTTGTGGAAATACAGTAAAAAGGGTCCCCATAGGATATTAAATTTTTTTTCTGCATTAAAAACAGAGTAGTGTATTTTCACCAAATTCAGGCAAGACATGACATCCCTCAACCATTCAGGATGAGTGGGCGGGGCAGAATCCCTCCACCTTAATAATATTACCCACCTGGCCATAGAGAGGCAAAGGCCAAAAAATACAAAAGTATTCTGAATAAGAAGGTCCCGAAAACGTGCTATACCTAGTCTCCGCCACTCCCGGAACCCCAGATCCAGCAGTGAAGTTTGAAAAAGATGATTGTCATACAGTGGTGTGAAAACCTATTTGCCCCCTTCCTGACTTTTTTACGCACTTTAATGTTTCTGCTCATAAAAAATAGTTAACAATTAGTCAAAGATAACATAATTGAACACAAAATGATGACTGCCAAGACTTTTGGGAAAATATCTTGTGGACTGACGAGACAAAAGTTGAACTTTTTGGAAGGTGTGTGTCCCGTTACATCTGGCGTAAAAGTAACACAGCATTTCATAAAAAACATCATACCAACAGTAAAATATGGTGGTGGTGGTAGTGTGATGGTCTGGGGTTGTTTGGCTGCTTCAGGACCTGGAAGGCTTGCTGTGATAGATGGAAGCATGAATTCTACTTTCTACCAAAAAATCCTGAAGGAGAATGTCCGGCCATCTGTTCGTCAACTCATGCTAAAGCGATCTTGGGTGCTGCAGCAGGACAATGATCCAAAACACACCAGCAAATCCACCTCTGAATGGCTGAAGAAAAACAAAATGAAGACTTTTGAGTGGCCTAGTCCAAGGTCCTGACCTGAATCCCATTGAGATGCTGTTGCATGACCTTCGGAGGGCGCTTCAAGCTAGAAAACCCTCAAATAAAGCTGAATTACAACAATTCTGCAAAGAAGAGTGGGCCAAAATTCCTCCAGAACGCTGTAAAAGACTTATTGCAAGTTATCGCAAAAGTTTGATTACAGATATTGCTGCTAAGGGTGACCCAACCAGTTATTAGGTGCAGGGGCAATTACTTTTTCACACAGGGCTATGTGGGTTTGGATTTTTTCTCCCTAAATAATAAAAACATTCATTTAAAAACTTTTTGTGTTTACTTGTGTTATATTTGACAAATATTAAAATGTGTTTGATGATCAGAAACATTTTGTGTGACAAACATACAAAAGAATAAAAAGTCAGGAAGAGGGCAAATAGTTTTTCACACCACTGTGTATATATGTAGTACAAAACATGGCAACTGTCTGATGATCTGAACCTTTTGTGAAAGTGATTTGCATTGCAGGTGGGCCACATTTTATTTGTAAATGTCCTTAATTGTCAGAAAAAGTGTAAAAGTGACCCACTTGGCATTTGTATTCATCTTTTATTTCATCTTTACTTTATGGTTGTGACTGTCGAGCGGTTGAGACCAAAAGAGCAGCCAATGTTGGTGGGCTTGTCTTCTGGTTTTCATGATGTTGGTGCTGGCTTTCTATTTCTTTGGCGCACTGCTGCTTGAAAGACATAAAGAGGTGCCACATTTTAACTAATACGCAATGTTTTTCTTCCTTAGTGTAGCAGAGCAAGTACAAACTATTTTTGCCATGCATGGTGGAAGAATATGCTCTGTGCATGGCAATAATAGTTTTAGCAGTAACCAGTTCTTGAGAAAGTCTGGTGTTAACTGACTAATATTGTTTTTAATGAATTCATGGGCGCACATTTGTAACTGTAAAACATTGTAACAGTGAATGCCGAAAAGCAAGGACTACCTTTTCCTGTACAGTTAACAAAAGTTTAATGAAAAATTGTTCTGAAAATTTGAGCAAAAACGCCTCAATCTATCCTTTTTGCTTAAGAGTTGATTTATAAGCAGCCATCCCCTGATCACATCTGCAGAACCAAGAAGCAGTACGTTTCCAGGGCGATGGGCTTATGCTGTTCATCAATCACTGGTGATAACGCCGCATGCTCGAACAGAAGACATTTCATTGGGGAGCGGTGAAACGCTCGCGGATAGCGAGACTGCTGGCCTTCACCAACAAAGATGACCGTTTGGAGCCATTAATGGGAAACATTCACAAGGAAATAACTTGGTCTTATCAGTGTGATTGATTGCCGCTGGCTTTTATTGCCAAACTGCCGCGATGAGTCACTAAGGGTTAACAACAGTGCTAAGTGTACCGTATAAAAATAAATAAATATTTAAAGTCTGCTCTCTAATGACTGCAGTTTAGTCAGGCTGCAACCAACACAGAGGTTTGAGAAGATCTTTTCGTGATGAGAATGGAATGTTTTTACTTCTTAAAAATCAGTAATAACATATAATTAATGACCAAGAACTAGGAGAACTAGGCAAAATGGAGTGCACTACCTAGCTGCAACCAGCAGAGGCGCTGTTATTGATTCAGTCTCAATTGGTTTGCTGGCTAAAGAGGAACTACATGGCGTCCAGGCGACACTGCAACTCCACCAGACAGCAAGAAAAGGGGAGTTCATTTTATTTATTAAATTACAACATTTAATAAAATAAAGAGGACCACCCGCGGCTAACGTCTGTTACCAATAATGATTTAAAAGAACAGATTGTACAAGGTGGGCAGCACGGTGGTCAAGTGGGTAGCACATTGGCCTCACAGTCAGGAGGTTCAGGGTTTGAAACTTTGTTGGGCATCTCTGTGTGGAGTTTGCATGTTCTCCCCTTGTGTGGTTGGGTTTTCCCTGGGTACTCCGGTTTCCTCCCTCATTCCAAAAACATGCATGTTAGGTTAATTGGAGAGTCTAAAATTGTCCATAGGTATGAATGTGAGTGTGAATGCTTGTTTGTCTTTGTTTGTCTATATGTGCCCTGCGATTGACTGGCGACCAGTCCAGAGTGTACCCCGCCTCCCGCCGAAAGTCAGCTGGGATAGGTTCCAGCATACCCCAGGATAAGCAGCATAGAAAATGAATGAAGTGAAGTCACAGCTGTCTGGTATTGAAGAACTTCTCGTTGCGTTCACACAAATTTCCATACTGTGTCCACACAGAAGCAGTCTCAGAGACATAATCAACCCTTTACATTCTTAATGTTGTTGTTATGTGTGCATTTTATGTCAGTGTAGCGCGTTGGAATGTTGGTGCCCTCTTGGCAGCTGGAGAAACTTGCTGCAATCAGTGTGAAACAAGCTTGGCTGTTTAAGGCCGTCGCCAAGAAAGCTGCCTGAGAAGTCCAAAAAAGCGCTTCAGGGATGTTGAGTGGCCTTGGATACCATTCTTCTGTCTTGCTTTTTTCCACAGAGTTGCTCCCAAATATCCTTTAATTGGAGGATGTTTTTTTTTTGTGTATCTGGGTTGAAATCCGTGGAATTTTGAAAGGTCAAAGCGTATGATTCACATCATTTTCTGACTCTGCACGCTCCAGCGAGCCTCGTGTCTTGTAAGCATTTCTTATCTTCTTTCACGCTTTCTACTTCTTTAAATGCCTCTGGGAGAAAATTGCCCAAGTAACTCCCCAAGCTTTTTTTTTTAACCCATCTCTCTATTGGTAAACTGCCCTCTGCTGGTTTGGAGGGCTCGAAAATTACTATTTTTTTAGCATAGAAAACCACTTTCTGACCTTCTAAATAAGTTTTTATCATTACTAGAGGTCTCTAGACATAAACACGCAACACCACTAGAGTCACCTTCTACTCATATTACCCAGTAGAAATCCATCCATACATCCATCCATTTTTTTCCGCTTATCCGAGGTCGGCTTGCGGGGGCAGCAGCCTAAGCAGAGAAGCCCAGACTTCCCTCTCCCGGCTTCTTCGTCCAGCTCTTCCCAGCGGATGCCAGAGCGTTCCCAGGCCAGCTGAGAGATATAGTCTCTCCAACGTGTTCCGGGTCTTCCCCAAGGTCTCCTACCGGTTGGACCTGCCCTGAACACCTCCCCAGGGAGACGTCCGGGAGGCATCTTAACCAGATGCCCAAGCCACCTCATCTGGCTCCTCTCAATGCGGAGGAGCAGCGTTTCAGAGTTTCTCCCCGATGACAGTGCTTCTCACCCTATCTCTGAGGGAGAGTCAAGACCCCGAGATACTTAAACTCTTGAAGCAGGACCTCATCCCCGACCCGAAGATAGCAGTCCACCCTTTTCTGGGCGAGAACCATGGCCTCAGACTTGGAGGTGCTGATTCTCATCCCAGCCACTTCACACTCAGCTGCAAACCGATCCAGTGAGAGTTGAAGATCACTGCTCGATGAAGGCAACAGGACAACATCATCTGCAAAAAGCAAGACCGAATCCTGCGGCCACCAAACCGAAACCCCTCAACGTCCAGGCTGCACCTAGAAATTCTGTCCATGAAAGTAATGAACAGAATCAGTGACAAAGGGCAGCCCTGGCGGAGTCCAACCCTCACTGGAAACGGGTCCAACTTATTGCCGGCAATGCGAACCAAACTCCGATTGGTTCCCTGTATGACACTGGTCATACGACGGACCGCCTTGATTAGGTGGTCCGATACACCATATTCCCGTAGCACTCCCCGCAGTATTCCCCAAGGAACATGGTTTAAATACCTTCTCCATGTCTGCAAAACACATGTAGACTGGTTGGGAAAACTCTCATGCACCCTCAAGGACCCTGCCAAGAGTATAGAGTTGATCCACAGTTCCACGACCAGGACAAAAACCACACTGCTCCTCCTGAATCCGCGATTCAACTATCTGGACAGTCCAGAATCTCTTTGAAGCCATCCGGAAGTCGTTTTCCATGGCCTCTCCAAACTACTCCCATGTCCGGGTTTTTGCCTCAGTGACTGATAGAGCCGCAGACCGCTTGGCCTGCCGGTACCTGTCAGCTGCTTCCAGAGTCCCATGGGCCAAAACGACCTGATAGGACTCTTTCTTCATCTTGACGGCATCCCTCACCACTGGTGTCCACCAAAGGGTTCTGGGATTACCGCCACGACAGGCTTATCCGACCGCCTTAAGTGCACAGGTCGGATAAGCCTTATTAACAATAGAGGCGTGAAACATCGCCCACTCGGACTCAATGTCCGCTGCCTCCCTCGGAACATGGTCAAAGCTCTCCCGGAGGTGGGAGTTGAAACTCCTTCTGACAGGGGACTCTGCCAGACGTTCTCAGCAAACCCTCACAATGCGTTTGGGTCTGCCAGGTCTGACCAGCATCCTCCCCCACCATCGGAACCAACTCACCACCAGGTGGTGATCTGTTGACAGCTCCGCCCCTCTCCTCACCCGAGTGTCCAAAACATGTGGCCGCAAGTCCGACGACACAACCACAAAGTCATATGTGCACTTGGCACCAGGGTGTCCTGGTGCCAAGTGCACATATGGAAACCCTTATGCTTGAACATGGTGTGTTATAAACAATCCGTGACGAGCACAGAAGCCCTATAACGAATCACCGCTCGGGTTAAGATCAGGGGGGGCCGTTCCTCTCTATCCTCTCGATCACACCTCTCCAGGTCTCACTGTCGCTGCCAACATGAGCGTTGAAGTCACCCAGTAGAACAAAAGGAAATCCCCTGTGGGAGCACTCTATTACTTCCTCTAAGGACTCCAAAAAGGGCGGGTATTCTGAACTGCTGTTTGCCGTATACGCGCAAACAACACTCAGGACCCTTCCCCCACCCAAAGGCGTAGAGAAACTACCTGGGTTAAACTCCAATGTGCAGGCCTAGAGCCGGGGAGAACAAGAATTGCCACCCCTGCCCGTCGCCTCTCATTGCTGGCAACACCATAGCGGAATGAGGTCTATCCCCTCTTGAGAGGACTGGTTATAGAGCCCTTGCTGTGCATTGAGGTGAGTCCGACTATATCTAGCTGGAATTTCTGGCTTCTTCCCTGCCAGAGAGGTGACATTCCACGTACCGACAACTAGCTTCTGTAGCCGAGGATCGGACCGCCAAGGCCACCCAGCTCACTTTGCACCCGACCCCTTTGGCCCCTCCCACGAGTGGTGAGCTCATGGGAGGGGGGATCCACGTTACCATTTCGGGCTGTGCCCAATCAGGCCCAATGGGTGCAGGCCCGGCCACCATTGTGCCCCACCTCCAGGCCTGGCTCCAGAGGGGGACCCCGGTGACTTGCGTCCGGGTGAGGGAAAACGAAGTCCATTGTTTTTAGCCCTCACCAGGGTCTTTTTAGCCATTCTTTGTTTGGTCCCTCCCCTAGGACCTGTTTGTCATGGGTGACCCTACCAGGGATATGACAACCCCCGACAACTTAGCTCCTAGTATCATTGGGACATGCAAACTCCTCCACCACGATAAGGTGGTGGCTCAGGGAAGAGCCCAGTAGAAATAATTAGAGAAAATAAGACAGAAACAAACAAGACTAGTGGTCATGTGTGTTGCAGTAAATGTGTTCCGGTGGCCTGGACAGGGCGTTTACAGGGCAAATACAGCTGGGTCTCTTGCTTTTTTGTCTGGTGAAAATGTATAACATTTTTACACAATGCACTATTATTACATAATGTGTTGTTACATGTCCCCAACAGTAGCCCTTGTTGGGCATTATTGTGCCTGTTGTGAGATCATTGAAACATGCAATAAAAGCCTGATGTTCCGGCGATCAGGTCTGGTTCTTGTGTGTCTCACCAAACATTACTGTAACATTACTGGCACCTTTTGACCTGTGTAGAATACTACATACTGTATCATCACAATATCTATGAATGTGTCTTCTGAATGTCTTATATTTGTACAGGGTTATTCAAAAAGAACAAACCAATTTAATGGTGCATTATTTCAGTTCTCAAGCATAATCGTAGAATGAGTCAGTGACCATTTGAAAAAGGATTTTTCAAAGTTTTAAATGGTTGCCACAGGTGCACTGTAGTCGCATTGTTTTTTCGGCAGTGTTGTTTGGAAGGGGGCCCAAAACCTTGGCGTGCGAGATGCCCGGACCTCACCGTGTGTGATTTTTTTTTTCTTGTCAGGATGTGTAAAATATCTCGTTTATGTTCCACGGCTACACACAAAACACGATGACCTTCAAAAACAATAACAACAGCAACCAACTCAGTTGATTGTGATATGCTGGTACGTGTCTGAGAGGAAATGATGTTGCTCGTTGTGTTTTAAGAAAATAAATACTATTTTTTAAAATATGCATAATGTTTTTACTAATAATAGGCCGTACTCAACTACAAAACTCCATGACATTAATTAATAAATTTTTCAAAAACTGTGACAGCTTGATGCCGCAAAATTCAATAGTTGAAGTGGTGAGGGATTACTGTATACAGGGGTATGGAAAAGTTTGGGCACCTCTGATAAATTTCAAGATTTTCCTTTATAAATTATTGGTTGTTTGGATCAGCCATTTCAGTTAAATATATCATAGTGCAGACAAACAGTAATATTCGAGTTGGGAAATGAAGATTTTAGGATTTATAGCAAGGGTGCAATAATTATTTAAACAAAATTAGGTAGGTGCATAAATAGCACGTAGTAGCGGGCCACCTATCCCGTACTCCCGGAGCACCCCCCACAGGTCACCACGAGGGACGCGGTCGAATGCCTTTTCCAAGTCCACAAAGCACATGTAGACCGGTTGGGCAAACTCCCACATACCCTTGACTACCCTTGCAAGGGTGTAGGGCTGGTTCAATGTTCCACGACCGGGACGAAAACCACATTGCAGCTCCTGTAACCGAGGTTCGACTAACGATCATACCCTTCTCTCCAGCACCCTGGACTAGACTTTCCCAGGGAGGCTGAGATCCTCCTATAGTTGGAACACACCCTCCGGTCACGCTTTTTAAAAATGGGGACCACCACCCCCGTCTGCCAGTCCCGAGGTACTGTTCCCGACTTCCATGCAATGTTGTAGAGGCGTGTCAACCAAAACAGTCCCCCAACATTCAGAGCCTTGAGGAATTCAGGGCGAAACTCGTCTACCCCCCGGAGCCTTGCCATTGGGGAGTGTTTTAACTACCCTAATACCTCAGCCACTGTGATAGAACTGTCCGCGTACGTATCCTCAGACTCTGCTTCCTCTACGGAAGGTATGTCTGTAGGATTGAGAAGGTCCACAAAGTATTCCTTCCACCGACCAACTATATCCTCAGTCAAGGTCAGCAGGCCCCGTCTGCACTGTAAACAGTGTGAACTGGGTGCTGCTTCCCCTTTCTGTGTCGGATGGTTTGCCAGAACCTCTTTGAGGCCGACCAAAAGTCGTGCTCCAAAGTCTCACCGAACTCCTCCCACACCCGAGTTTTTGCCTCAAGCACAGCCGAAGCCACGTGCCGCTTGGCCTGCCGGTACCTGTCAGCTGCTTCGGGAGTCCCGCAAGCCATCCATGCTTGATAGGACTCCTTCTTCAGCTTGACAGCAGCCCTAACCCCCGGTGTCCACCATCGGGTTCGGGGCTTGCCACCACGACTGGCACTGACTACCTTGCGGTCGCAACTACAACTGGCTGCCTCAGCAATGAAGGCACGGAATACGGCCCTTTTCAGAGTCAATATCCCGGTCCAGCAACAACACACCACACGGGTTCAGATCAGGGAGGCCGTTGCTCCCAACCACGCCCCTCCAAGTCACACTGTCATTGCCCAGATGGGCGTTGAAGTCTCCCAGTAGAACTATGGAGTCACCAGCTGGCGTGCTCTCCAGAACCCCTCTGATAGACTCCAAGAAGGCTGGGTACTCTGAACTGCCGTCTGTCGCGTACGCACAAACCACAGTCAGGACCCTTTCCCAAGCCCAAAGGCGTAGGGAAATAACCCTCTCGTTTACTGGGGATGACTCCAGCACAGAGGCACCAAGCCGGGGGGCTATTAATAAGCCCACACCAGCTCGTCCTCTCTCCCCTGAAGCAACTCCACATAAAAACAAGGTCCAGCCCAGCTTCTACAAAAACGCTTGCGTCATAGCTCCATCCCTTTACGGACACGCGCTAAAACTCCAAACACGGAAAGAACAATGGCTCTGTAAAGTGTTTTGTTTTTGTTTACGACGCTAATGAGGATAAGCGGCATGGAAAATGGATGGATGGATAGAATTATGTAGTGTACCGAACATAGGCTAGTGTGGTATCTGGATTTATTGCCACACGCTACAACAGTGGGTTATCTTTGATTACAGTGTCACTATGAATTTTAGAGTAATAATAATACAAATGTTCATGGCAAATTGCTAGCTATGCAGTAATTGCTGTCACTCATCTTCTACTTTGTGCAGTGTGCATAGAACCAGCTGATAGCTATGGCTATCACTGCCAGTAAAACATAAAAATGGTTGCTGGTGTGACCCGTAAGTGTTCAAAACACGGAATGTTGTCACTCGTCTTTTTAGTCCATCTTGCAGTCGATCTGTCAGTTTCAGTAAGTAAATATTTATTCTACAAATCTTAATAGTATGGGGTATACAAATGCAAAGAATAACAGTGCGAGGGCTCATTCCAGGGTTAATTCATCAGCAATTGCTGCTCATTGGTCTTTCATTTGGCAGTTTGCGCAGAGTGACAGTGGGGAAAAAAAGTACCCATTTTTGTGTGTGTGTTTATATCATACTCATCACAACACATTATCAGTTAATGTTGTCATTGTGTTATTGTTGTGAATATGACACTTTCTCGGCTTTGCTGTGAGTTCATGGCTACTGGTTCCCGGGATGTGTTCAGGTTGTGACGTTATGGCCAAGATGGCGTCGGTTCAAAAAATCTTGCTGGGGGACGTGTCAAAATCACCACATCATTTCACTCCTACTTCATATTTGTTTATCTATGACAGCAGTTTGATGAAAATGTTTTACTAGTACTTCAATTTTGTTTCTTTGAAACATTTTTTGTTGTCACAAGCACAAGACAGGTTTCATTATGTACAGTGGAGTAAAAAAAAAACTTTTTTTTCCAAGCGGCTACGCTGAAGTTCAGGTTGTTTTGACTTCTTTAGCTTTTGTTGTGCTTTTTTATGGTGCCACCGTAGCATAGTAGTGTAGTGATTGTAGTATAATACAGTGTAATTATAGTGAAAAAAACTGTAGAATAGGAAATTACAGCAACACAGGAAACACAGACATATCAATTACCTACACAATTATTTTGACCTAACAGATGCTAACTTAATTTGCATGTAGCTGAAAGCACCGAAACTAATGACTAGTATGGATGTGACGAAAAATGACATCACGCAGCTAGTGGACATTGCTCTCCTCTACATTCCTTTCTTCCTTCCTTCTATTTGAGGATGCAGCACAAGTGCTCAATGGGGTTCTTGTGTGGAGCAGACGTTTGTGATATACTGCACTGGCGGTGGCGTTCGTCCATCAGCAACATCCCAGCTTGTCCTCCTGCTAATCTGTGTGCTTGTCCAATTGTGCGGTGTGCATCGATGTATGGATAGACGTCTGATTAGCCGGATCCGTTTGGGATTGCTGAAAAGGTCGTGGGTTTATTGAGTGAATGGCTTGGAGACTTTTGGATTTACTTTCACTTCACTTTGCTGGATAATCGATGGGATTGGCCGATGATGAATGCCAGCTTTTTCAGGATGTGTGCGACCTCCTGAGCAAACTGCTTTGACTGACTCATTAAATGCTGCCATGTAGGTCAATATTCCTCATGCGGAAGAACTAACAGGAATCAAAGTCTGTTAGACTTCTTGATGAATAAATCAGTAGTAGGTGTCATTTAGGGCACTTGTGTGCATGGCAGTCACGTTATATCCCAAAAAATGAACGTATATTATGTAGACATTTATAGTTTTTAAGAAACCTTACACTGGCAAGGGTACAATTTTATTTGTTATTCTGATGATAATTCCTGTGGTTGTTTTAGACGTTGGTTTGGGTGGGTGCAATACTTGGCTGCAACCAGCAGAGGTGCTGTTGATTCCTTGTTAACAAGTTATCTAGAAGCCAAATCAACACAGATTCCCCCATGACAACTCTGGGGTTTAAAACATTGGCATTCAAATAGAAGTTCAGAACATACCTTCAGACATAAGATATTGTTGCATCCCATTACATTTACATATGTAATATTGATTAATATTTTTGGATTGCAATTAATTCAGTGGTTCTCAGTTATTTTCTGTCACGCACCACCTATGGTCCAGACATTTTGTTGCGCCCCCATTTGAAAAACTTTCACAACTGATCATATGTATTTATCTGTACAAACTGAATTTGAAACTGAAACCAGGAAAATGCAACAAAATGGAGAGCTGTAAGTGTATTCAAGAGTCAAATGGCATCCATCCATTTTCTATGCCGCTTATCCTCATTAAGGTCGAGGGTATGCTGGAGCCTATCCCAGCTGAGTTTGGGTGAGAGGCGGGGTACATCCTGGACTGGCCAGAGTCAAATAGCATGGAATGGCATGAGTATAATAAATTTGGACATATTGGCAGGTTTAGGATAATATTGAAAGCACTCCCTGCTTCTCGCGTCCCCCCTGACAGTTCAGTTTCAGAATACAGTGGTGTGAAAAACTATTTGCCCCCCTCCTGCTTTTTATTCTTTTGCATGTTTGTCACACTTAAATATTTCTGCTCATAAAAAATAGTTAACTATTAGTCAAAGATAACATAATTGAACACAAAATGACGACTGCCAAGACTTTTGGGAAAATATCTTGTGGACTGACGAGACAAAAGTTGAACTTTTTGGAAGGTGCGATTAATCGAGTTGGTCGCATTGCGTTGCAACACTACTGTACATTAAGAACAGTTAGATTCCCGCATTGTGTTGATAACACATCAAGTGCCATATTGTACACTAACCAGAAAACGCAAGCAAACCCAGATATGATTTTAGCCTTTTTTTAACATTAACTGAAAAACACGCTGACCCGAGCCGCTCTGTGTTAAAAAAAAAAAAAAAAAAAGTTTACGATGTTTGAAAAATGAAAGCCGGCACAATGCAGGTACATTTTTTTTATGTTGAGATACAAAATATATTTAGTTTAAAAAAGGGAAACAGTGGAGATGCAGAGTTTATTAGAAAGTAGAGATACTTTTCTTATGTTAATATCATGAAAAAGTAGACATTTAAAATGTTAGAAATAGAATCCTTTTCAACCAGTCCAGGGTGTACCCCGCCTCCCGCCCAAAGGCAGCTGGGATAGGCTCCAGCATACCCGCGACCCTAATGAGGATAAGCGGGATAGAAAATGGATGGAATCCTTTTGTCATAAAATAGAGATACAATGTTTTTTATGTTAAAAATGTCTATAATGTTATAAACCAAATATTCTAAATTGATTATATTATAAAATTAAAATTGGAAAGTAAAGAAGTTAACATCGTCATAAAACAGTTAAAGTTTGTTATGTTAGTCAAAATCAAAATAACATGTGAAATGTCTCTGATGTTAAATGAGTAAAATCGTTGTAAAGTGCAAATGATAACAACAATGTATCACCCAAAGGGTACATTCAACCCCTTGTGGGTTCACTCCACAGTCACACACCTGGTGTGGCTACATCCTTAGCCACAGCTTCCTTGGGGCTGCCCTAAGCGTCACCACCAAACAGTCATTCACATCCCTACACCAGTCTACGCACCACTGGGTGAAGTGTCTTGCCCAAGGTGCCCAACAGTGACTGGATGGAAGCATGGCTCAAACCAGCAACCTTCCAGTTTCTGGACCACATGCTCTACCTCCTGAGCCACTGCGGCCCGTAAATACAAAGTTTATGAAAAAAAGGAAAATTGGCATAAAATGGAGATGCTGAGCATGACCTTAAGAAGGCGGTTCATGCTAGAAAACCCTCAAATAAAGCTGAATTACAACAATTCTGCAAAGATGAGTGGGCCAAAATTCCTCCAGAGCACTGTAAAAGACTTGTTGCAAGTTATAGCAAACGTTTGATTACAGTTATTGCTGCTAAGGGTGCCCCAACCAGTTATTAGGTGCAGGGGCAGATAGTTTTTCACACTATTATATATGCATATGTGTGTATGTGTATACAAGTGTGTATATGTGTATATATATATGTGTGTATATATATATATGTGTATATATATGTGTGTGTATATATACATATATATGTGTATATGTATACATAAATGTGTATGTAAGTGTGTACGTTAATGTATCTCATTTTCACTGATATGTGATGAGAATGAATTAAAATTCAATTCTACACCCTGTCAGGTGGAGTCAATTCAAATTAAAATCGACAATTATCCATTGAATTTAATTGAATTCTGAAATTCTGAGTTTTGCACAGGCCTGTATAATATACTAATATCCTATTTAAATTGCTAATCTATATATAGAATGGTAATTAAAAAAATTATAAAGCAATTAACTGCAACCTGTGTTGTTATTGAGTATTATTTCTTGAGTAAAAAACACAGGATCAAGTATTTGTCTCTTCATTTTGACAAATGGCTTAACAAAATAATAATTTCAGCCATGTTTTTTATTTATAGCATATTATAGCATTTTAATTTGAAAGTTCTTAAAGTGACCAAAAATCATTTGGGAGGAGTTTCCAGCTAGTTTTTTTCATTTTATAGTCAATGTAAAACTGTTTTTGGTGCATGATCTTCATCCTGTTCTTTCTGTTCTTGTTGCTGGGATCCCTCTCTGCAAAAAAAAGATGCAGCGCAGATCTGAACCACATTACAGGAGCCTTTCATTTAGTTTTTTTTTTTTTGTTGCAATAACTCTTGTGCCAAAGGAAGTGGCAACATAAATTTTGAATCAACTTGTATGAAGTATAAAGCAGTAGCCAGCCTCTTTTTTGTGTGTGTGTGCGTGTTTGTGTGTGCGTGTGTGTGTATACATAACACACTTACACACACACGCAGACAGACGAACTTCCTCCAGGGACCAAAGGAATTAATAATTTACACACATTTCCGCCACAGCTCACGTCTTCTTCTTTTTATGACGTGTCCCAAAGCCGGAGAGAGTCTGCCGATGGGAGCGAGATCTGTGGGATCATTACGGCTACGCAATAACACAGCAGCCTACCCTTAATGAAGCTAAAGATGGATTGATGCCGGGCCTGGTTATTGCTATTCCGGGAGCCCTCCCTGTCGCTCTGTGGAGGGTGGACGGGAAACAGAGGTAGGCGCGCTGAGAGAACATGAAGATGCGGAAGCTGATGATGGGACAGCAGCAGCATTTCCCCATCCCATCTGGAATAGGGGCAATTGTGGAATTTCAAAAATAGTACTAATAAAAAAAACAAATCCCGGCCAAGTTTTATACTACTAACCTTAAAAGTGGCAGCTTTACTGAGATTCCAATAAACACTTTCATGTCCCTCAAGGGTTAATGCATTTCCAAGTTGTTCTATCCATTCTATGACAACAGGTGGCGCTGCAACCTCCTAATGTAAGGCCTATTTCAGCTACTTTAAAAGGCACTCTGTAAAGACCATCAATTTGTTTAAAATTTAAACAGCAATAACCCTCCTAAAATAACATTTAAAAAAATCAAAAAAAGGCAAATTAGCTGTAATTTTTAAAAGGTTGTCAAAAATTGCTAGCTTGCGAACCTCTCAGATGGCCTGTGGGATGGACTTTGGACATCACTTTGAAAATTCCTGCCCTACATTTCTTTGGAATCAATAGAAAAACTTACCACAGCCATTTCTCCATCTTTGTATGAGTGCCATTGTTGCTTTTCTTTCATTAAATTAATGAAAAGGTTTCAAATTGTAGCTATTATGAAAATTATCTGCCAGGAGCCAAACAAATAAAGCATCTCCTCTTCATTTAGCAGGCGGAACATTGTGGTGGAAAAGCATTCGGTGACAAATCCGCAGGGAAAACATTTCTGAAATACCCCTAGGTGTGTTTACAGCGAGGGAGGTGGTGGGATGGTGGTGTGGAGTGCTGCGGTGAGTCTTTCTTTCTCTACAACAATAAGTGAATAGTAGCATTCAGGCATGCTGGAAAGTCACGCCGACAGGGAAAACTACCGTACCTCACGTCCAGCATCTTCAAAGAAAAGCACACCAAAAGTTTTTTCTCCTGCGGATACTCAAGTGTCTCACCAAGCCTTCTTCTGCGCACACTGATTTCAAAGCTTTGCTGGAACATGAATTTTTAACGTTAAATCTGACCATAGGCAGCCAACATTAATGCATTCTGCAGGAGAAACATCGGATATCTTGCATAGTTAATATTTAAGCAGAAAAGCTGCTGTTGGCGACAAACGACTGCACGGGCCTGTTTTGGTTAGCTAAGTGAAAATTGCGTAAAGCTTCACGTTGCTAATGTCCATAAATGCCAAATGAAAAGGTAAGTCAAACACCCACGGTGTCATACAAAATGTCAGTATTAAAGCGTTCACCTCTGGACTTGTGTTTTGCTTTTTCTTTGTCAATTTTTTGCTAATTCTTGCGACACCAAGAAAAGGACTAGCCCCAGCAAGGGTTTTACGTAAAGAAAGCTGGTCTGTACAGAGCGAGCAAAAAAATGGAGAAAATACGGATTTGAAACCTTTCTTTCGCATTTTGTTCCTAAAAAAAAAGTCCATACAAAGTGAATCAAACTAGATTAAAATTTTCATGCATCTGTATATAAATTACTGTTTTGGAGCCTGAAAAAAGATAAACTGTTGAATTGCGCCGACGTCTCAGCCGCACAAGCTGCACAGGAGCTTAGACTGAAATTGTCTCTTGCAATGACGTCACAGCAAATAGTGTTACTTTCCACTCTAAAATGAAACATATCTTAGCTTCATTTACAAAGAGGAAAAAGAGAAATAAGAACACTAAAGGTGATTTACCATTGTTCAATGAGGAATGCAGGGAATTAATGAAGACGAGGGATGAACTACTTCAAAAATCACTCCAAACTGGATTCGTTTCTGATAGACAACTTTTTACATCTGCAAGAAACAAAGTGATCCAAACAATGCGTAAAACCAAGGCAAATTCCTTTATGTCACTAATTGAGTCTGCTAAAGGCAATGGCAAACAGATCTGGCATAACATTAGTAAATTAACTGGACGAAGTACGAAACAAAGTAAAGAATTAAAACTACAAATCAACAATGAATTTGTTACAGATCCTGTCATTGTGGCTAAGGAATTCAATACATTTTTTTAAAGTTCAGTTGAAGAAATTACACAACTTTTTTACCTCTTTTACCTGTTGGACCCAATTAATAAGTCCTTCCCTATTTTTACCATAGCTTAAATCAAGGAATCGGATGTAGCTTCTTTTATCAGTGAACTAAAAAGTTCAAAAGCTAAAGATGTGTATGGTCTAGATACACATTTTACAAAGCAGCACAAAGATTCCTTGATATATCCAATAACACATCAAATTAATTTGTCAATTACTCATTCTGTTGTTCCTGTAGCATGGAAAGTGGCCATATTACCCCAGTTTTCAAATCTGGTAGAAGAGTAGATGTTGGGAATTATAGACCAGTCAGTATACTGCCTGTTATATCTAAATTTTTTGAAAAATGGGTCACAAAACAATTAATAAGTCATCTAAGTAAGAGTAAGAACCCTTTGCATGTTATGCAGTTTGGTTTTCATTCCAACTATTCAACTGAAACAGCAATTAATGCTTTTCTAGAAAAAGTGAAGTGTTCTTTAGATTAAGTCCTCTTGTTGTTGCTGTTTTTCTTGATTTAAAAAAGACCATCAAACACTATTGTCTAAATTAACAAAATTCTACTTCTCTGAACAAGCAATCCTTTGGATAAAATTATACTTGTCGAACCGGACCAATTGTGTCTGTCAGCAGTATCAAATCCCCATACTTGGACTGTCAAGTTGGTGTACCCCAAAGTTCTATACTTGGGCCTATATTATTTTCAATATATATGAATGATTTACCAAACGTATGTAAAGATCTTAATACTGTACTACAGTATATGCAGATAATGCTGACATCTTTACAAAGGCAGACTCTGACAAAGAAGCCTCAAAAAAGTTGACATCAGCAATCATCTGTATTGATGACTGGCTTATTAAATCATGTTTTTTACTAAATTCTAAAAAAAAAAACTGTCTGCATGTTATTTCCAAAACGAGTAGCAGCAAAGTCTCATTTACATGTCTTTCTGAAAGGAGATAAGTTGCAGTTTGTCCATGAATTTAAATATCTAGGTGTTACTTTGGATTCTACTTTATCCTTTAAAAAAACATGTAAAATATATATCCAAAATTGTCAACTTGAATATTCTGAATTTCAGGCAAATCAGAACATCATTGCCAGAGAATGCTGCTAAATTGTTTCTTCATTCAATGATTTTTTTCTTATATTGAATATTGTGTTACAAACTAGTCATTAACAAGTTTGACAACTTTAAAATTACTAGAATCGCTTTTTAAAAAAAAAAAACGTTGAGTGTTAGATAAAAAATCTTTCCATTTCCATCATTGTCTCATTCTCCAGAAATACAATATTCTTAGTTTTGAGAATTTTAGAACATTTAAATTGGCGTGTTGTATTTATAGGGTTTTAAATGGACTTGCTCCCCCACTTCTGGGTGAGTTTATTAAAATGAAACCCACTATGAGTGGTAAGGTAACAAGAGCCTCTGCGAGAGGTGATTCCTTACAGACGCACGACCTTCAGCCAACAGGGGTTGTCAGTCAAAGGTACAGAAGTTTGGAATAACATTCCAGTTGCTGTAAGAGATTCTACTACCTTCAGTTCATTTAAAATCAATCTCAAAAAATGGCTTAGGAGGAACCAGATCTGTGACCATTCATTTTAGATTATTTTGTCTGTATAGTGTATATGTATGTATTGTTGTACGCTCTTACTGTGTTTTATTGTTTTACTTTATTGTTTATATAGTGTCATTGTTGTTTTTTGTTGTTGTTTTGTTCGTTTTTCTCTTCCTTCACCTGCCAGTGACTACAGATGTAAAGTAGCCTTTGGCTATTTCTGGCATATTTACACGGAAGTGTTCATTAATATGCAATGTCCCTTTTAGGTAAAAAAAAACAATTACAAAACTCACTGACGTAGCTTATTGTTAGCAGTTGAATACTGGAGCATTGCGGGAAAGGTGACTGACGTTGTGTCGGGTGAAAAATGAAAATCTAGTTGTATTTTTAAAGCGGAACCAAGGAGGGAGAAGAAACTGATGAGAGAACATGTGAAATCTGGAACAACAGATCGTGTGGAGCCAGAAAGGCACTTAGCACTACTGTTACCGACATCCATCAGATTGGATGAAATTATTGACTTTAAAAAAATATAATTGAATAGAATTCATTGGTTTATTCATTTTGTAGTAATTCCGGGTCAAACATTTCTATTTTGAAAGGTCAAGATCTAGTAGATAAAGTTTTCTTTTAATGTTTTAGAAATCGTTTTTATACATTTTTACACTTATTTTTACCAGTATGGTGTGTGTGATTTTTGGGATAATTAATAAAAGGATGTTAATTAAATGCAAAAAAACATCAATGGACCATTTTGCCCAGAAATTGAGAAACGGATGTAGCTTGACTAACTTTTCTAATGGGATGCACACATTGCTACAAAATCTTCAACAAATTGTGCCCGTGATTAAGGAAGATGTAGTCACTCGAGCAAGATATTTTTAATGACACGCCTATTTAGTTTACAGTTAGTCGACAAGTTCCCAATGGAGATTTGAACCCAGAACCTCCCGACTGTCAGTTTTCTTGAGATTCCGCGTTTAACAGTAATTTTCTTTTTATTGGCCAATTTCATGGAAATCCTTCCGTTTTAATGGCTTGAATTGTCCACTCACGATGACTGAGTCTGCATATTAATTTTATTTATATGATGATTATGATAAAGCAGTATCCGCCATACAAACAAACATACAACCAATGCTAAACCTAATTTTCAGGAAATCCCCAATTACGGTGACAGGTTTTCCTTGCTGCTTTGTGCAGGGTTTGGAACACCCGTAAATACTCTAAATGACATCTTCAAGATGAAACACTATTAATAATCAAACTTACTTATTTGTTCATATGATCCACACACAGCAATGAACAACGTCATGCTCTGTCTCCTTTCCGCTCCATTCTCCTCAGTGCAGTAGAGCGCAGTGAGGCGTTCAGAAGCACCTGTAATTGTGAGTGTTTGGTGCTAATTGTTTTTCTTTCCTATTTGCGTACCCCCATTCACATGTGTACTCCAATTTGGGAAATTTGGGTTTAGAAATGGGGACGGTTTAGGTTTAGGTGGGGACGGTGTGCTGCTGAACTCAACTCGAGATGTTGTGGACAGGTGGAGGGAATAGCTTGAAGACCTCCTCAATCCCACCGACACGCCTTCCAACATGGAAGCAGTGCCTGGGGACTCTGAGTCAGGTTCGCCTATCTCTGGGGCTGAGGTCACCGAGGTGGTCAAAAAGCTCCTTGGTGGCAAGGCCCCGGGGGTGGATGAGATCCGCCCGGAGTTCCCTTAAGGCCCTGGATGCTGTGGGCGTGTCTTGGTTGACACGACTCTGCAACATTGCGTGGACGTCGGGGTCGGTGCCCCCGGACTGGCAGACCGGGGTAGTGGTCCCGATTTTCAAGAAGGGGGACGGAGGGTGTGTTCTAACTATCGTGGGATCACACTCCTCAGCCTTCCCGGTAAGGTCTATTCAGGGGTTCTGGAGAGGAGAATCCGCCGGATAGTCGAATCTCGGATTCAGGAGGAGCAGTGTGGTTTTCGTCCTGGTCGTGGAACTGTGGACCAACTCTATACTCTCGGCAGGGTCCTTGAGGGTGCATGAGAGTTTGCCCAACCAGTCTACATGTGTTTTGTGGACTTGGAGAAGGGATTTGACCGTGTTTCTCGGGGAATACTGTGGGGAGTGTTTCGGGAATATGGGGTATCGGACCACCTAATCAAGGCGGTTCGTTTCCTGTATGACCGGTGTCAGAGTTTGGTTCGCATTGCCGGCAATAAGTCGGACCCGTTTCCAGTGAGAGTTGGACTCCACCAGGGCTGCCCTTTGTCACTGAATCTGTTCATTACTTTCATGGACAGAATTTCCAGGCAGAGCCAGGGCGTTGAGGGGTTTCAGTTTGGTGGCCGCAGGATTCGATCTCTGCTTTTTGCAGATGATGTGGTCCTGTTGGCTTCATCGAGCAGTGACCTTCAACTCTCAATGGACCGGTTCGCAGCTGAGTGTGAAGCGGCTGGGATGAGAATCAGCACCTCCAAGTCCGAGTCCATGGTTCTCGCCCGCGAAAGGGTGGAGTGCCATCTTCGAGTCGGGATTAGTGCGGCGTCTGCAGTGATGCGGACTCTGCACCGGTCTGTCATGGTGAAAAGAGAGCTGAGCCCAAAGGCAAAGCTCTCGATTTACCGGTCGATCTACGTTCCCACCCTCACCTATGGTCATGACCTTTGGGTAGTGACCGAAAGGACAAGATCGCGGATACAAGCGGCCGAAATGAGTTTTCTCTGCAGGGTGGCTGGGCTCTCCCAGAGGCTGGAGAGGGTGAGAAGCACTGTCATCCGGGAGAGACTCGGAGTAGAACCGCTGCTCCGCCGCATTGAGAGGAGTCAGATGAGGTGGCTCAGGCATCTGGTTAGGATGCCTCCCGAACGCCTTCCTGGGGAGTTGTTCAAGGCACGT
Source organism: Oostethus manadensis (assembly GCA_024372805.1). NCBI lineage: Eukaryota > Metazoa > Chordata > Actinopteri > Syngnathiformes > Syngnathidae > Oostethus > Oostethus manadensis. Next base: position 464,994 of record QODF01000021.1, read on the forward strand.
CCAACCGGTAGGAGGCCTTGGGGAAGACCAAGGACACATTGGAGAGACTATATCTCTCAGCTGGCCTGGGAACGCCTCGGCATCCGCTGGTAAGAGCTGGAAGAAGTGGCCGGGGAGAGGGACCTCTGGGCTTCCCTGCTTAGGTTGCTGCCCCCGCGACCCGACCTCGGATAAGCGGAAGAAAATGGATGGGTGGATGGATGGATGGGTTTAGAAATTCACTGTATTTATGAATGCAAGGCATTATTATTTTCTTATTATTATTATTAATAGAAAATATTACCTGACATGGTTATTGTAGGTTGGGTTGATATCAATGCCGTTCTTCTTGTGCAGTGTGAAAAGTAGCCATTAGTAATGTCAGTTATTTTATACTGTATGTAGCATACTTTCTACATTAGCGTACCTCTTTAGACAATTGAACTAAATCCATTTACCCCTCTCCTCCTGCACACTTAAAAAACATACATCATTTCATCATAATTGATTTGGAATATGGAATACACTGGGTCAATAGTGTATTTTGCATGAGATAAGTAATCGCCCTCCGTATCTTTTATTCCGGTCGGGTGTTGGCGTCCTTCCATTTAAATGGCTTAAATTTGAGCTTAATTTTTCTTTGTCCACACACGATGGCGATTGTTTATTCATTAAATACCAAATTGAGGGAGAACAATTTACAATCATAAATATAAAGTAGTTTCGGAAGTGGAAAAAAAAACACAACCAACGAGCCTCATTTTCGGGGGAAGTTTTCACAGCAGTGACATGAGTAGATTGGAACACCAAAATAAATGAAATCCTCAAAACAGCATGTACAGCATGTAGGCTATGCCAGGCTATGTATGTTGCACATGTGTGCTATTTAAGAAGTGTCACTTTTGTCCTACATTTTGTCTGTGGACCTACCTTTTTAAATTTAGAGCACCTGTGCTCCTAGTGAAAAAGCTAAGTGTACTGCGTTGCAACATTGAAAGCAGTATGAAACCATGCTTAACTTCAGGAATAGCTGTTTGCTTTTTTGCCTTTTAGAGGAACTTATTCAAAAGAAGCACTAGCCTCAATGAGAGAAGTAGAATATAAATCGTATCAGTGGGAAATATTAATTTTGCTTTGCGTCAGAGGGACAGGTGTGCAATCAACAGTTGGTAACTAACTGCACAAAAAAACGTTCAAAGAAGGTGAATGCTGTGTGAGTTTGGGTATATAACAAATTGAAGTCACAATCCACCGAGGTCCCGCGGTTTACATCCGATACATGTGATTATGCGATGTCACTAATAATTACGTGAAATGTTCACTCCCTTGACTTAGTACTGATTTTTGATATGTCCGACACATAGTTTCTTGCGATTGTGTTGTACTTCACTGTATAGTTCTTGTACATCCGCTTATATGGTATGCAACGCAGCATGCTGTTGTTTACCAGCCAGTTGTTATGCATGGCGGCCACTATGTAAATGCCAGTCGCTATATCGGTTTGACAGGCGTAACCTTATCCTCACGAAAATCGTTAGTTACCTTGACCTTTTGTCAATAAGGGCACTAACAATGCAGAGTCCAGGTGAGCTTGAATTTGTACCATCCCGCTTTATCATCGCCGTGACGTTGACACTTGCTCAAGCACACTTGCTGACCTTTGTAGCCATGGCGAGAAAATGGAAGTAATGTACGGCAACACATGTAGGACAGCGTCACGAGCTACGCAGTGACAGTGCACTGACTTTGTGGCTTCCCTGATGTGTGACAAAGCAATCGCACTCAACACACTAGGTCAGCACAATGAAACCACAAAGAGAATACATTAAATGTCTTGGTGAGGGGTTTTTCTTTGCTTATCTTTGGGATTTTTGCCCACCAAGCCCATAATGCAAACACTGAAGACACTAAAACCAATCCAGGAAGTGCTAATCAGTTATTTTTTCCATTGGAGTTTTGTTAGAGCAGACAAGCACAGATTAATTCTCAATGTAAATGTCTTTTTTTTTGCAACATTTACAAGCATTAAGTCGTTTGCCAACATTTTTCCTTAGAAGCACCTCCTCATGTTGAAAGTAAGAAGAAGCACATGCTTGATGTTCTGATGTCTGCCGTGTTTTTGTTTTTCAGAATATGTGGCAGGACAATTAAAAAAAAAGAAGCAAATTATGGGTGGGAAATTGCCTTTGGGCCACACTTTGGACATCTCTGTCATGTTAGAAATGAAAGAGTTTGAAGTCCACTTTCTGTTCTCTTTACAAACAAAATAGTTTGCAACCCACAAGAGCTCAACACTGTTAATATTACAAGCAGTCAAATAATTGGAAGTAAATGTTGGGTTACAATGGGTGTTGAACAATTCCCCTAATCTCTCCCCCAACCGAGAGTTGACAATATCAAAAATTCATTTTCTGATGCGATGGGACAGTGTTTAATTTATTATTTTACAATATGCAGCCGTGTTGGGCTCACAGTCAGGAGGTTCTGGTTTCGAATCTCGGTTGGGCATCTCTGTGTGGAGTTTGCATGTTCTCCCTGTGTGTGCGTGGGCTTTCTCCGGGTACCCCGGTTTCCTCCCACATTCCAAAAACATGCATGTTAGGGTAATTGGCCACTCTAAATCGTCCTTACGTATGAATGTGAGTGTGAATGTTTGTATGTCTTTGTTTTTCTATATGTGCTCTGCGATTGATTGGCGACTAGTCCAGGGTGTACCCCGCCCCCCGCCCAAAGTCAGCATAACCGCGACCCTAATGAGGATAAGCGGTATAGAAAATGAAGGAATGATTGAATGAATATGCAGCCGGGCCATTTAAAAAGCAAGTCCTGGGCCACACTTTGCATAATAAATGAAAGCACTTATGGTCAACTGCAGTTGTCATTTTAGTTGTAATCAATTAGAGTATTTGATCAAGTGTGTTTTTCCCTAACAAGCACAATTCATCTTATGGGCAAGGCAACTACGCTCAAGAATTTGGTTGTTTTTGCCGTATAGTACAGCACTGCACACACATGCCCTTTCATTTCCAGCCAATTCAAAACAAATAGAACATTTAAGTGCCTTTAATTACCATGATTTCTAAGAACCAATCATTGCTAATAAACTTTCTTTTTTTTTTGTTTCATGCCTCACTGCGATGTTCTTTGGATTGTGTCTGCAAAACAGGTAAGTTGCTTTTTAGTTATTGTAGTAATGCATTGATTTCTTGCGGATTGCCTGACTCTACTTCATGATACGCGGGAGAATCCTTTCATACCATGTTTTACATGGGAATCATTCGAAAAACATTTCATGATAAATTGTCTCATGATTATTCTGAAATGCTCAGTGTTGTGGTATGCTTTGGAGTAATGGTCACAGATACTCACAAGGCATCTTCCACGCCGCCCTTTTTACATTACCTGGAAAAGCCAAAAATTTTCCACCTTTTTTTCCATCTTACTGTTCTGTAAAAATTACCACTGGCCCGGAGTAGAGGAACAATGTCCATTCTTCAAAGATAGCATCAGACCTGTCACAGAAGCTTTCTTACAAGACACAATATATTTCTCATTTAGCAAACAGAAGCCAATTGCACTGTGAGCTATAGCATCGCTACTACAAATGGTACGTAATATGTTGTGCCAGGCAGGATTGGAACCACAGACTTCATTTATGCACACTATAAACCTTACAATCTTACCTCTGTGTTTTCAGCGTCACTCGCCTGCGGTGTGTTTGTTTTTTGTTGGGTTGAACAGCTGCCTGGGTGTTAATGTCCAAGCAGAAGCTGTAGTAATTCTACATTTGATCAAAGTTACTTATGATTTGTCAGATCAAAATACGATTGCTGCAGTAACGGAATATATCAGAGCAGGGCGGGGGTTGGGGCAAATGACTGGGCCCTTTAATCCCAAACAATAAAGCTCACGATAGCATCATTTTAGCAGTTCCTCCGGGCTCAGGCCGGGGGCGTGTCACCCTTCCAACTTCATGGCACCCCGCCCCTCGATTGCTACATTTGACTTCTATTAAAATGTGACAGCAGCATCTTTTTCACTACTTCCAGGTATGACACTCTAAGTATCAAGGGAACTGCTGTTTGTTTAGCGCAAACATAAATCTATTGCAACCTGCAATCTATTTTACATGTGTCTTCATATGAACATCAGTGACTGGTAGTAGCAGTACAACCGCTGTCATTACTTTTTAGTTTTTCTGTCAATTCATGGAGCAGTTAAAATCGTCATGCATGCAAAGTTATAAAACATTTCAAAATGTACCTGCATTTTTTTGTGACTCAGTTAGGTAGAACGTGTGGTTGTTCATTCAGATTTTAAGTTTTCTTATAAGTAAGTTTTTGACCGTAACAGAAGCTGAGACCATTTATACAGAGAAGGAGGCATTTTGCGGTCTTTTTGGGTGTGGACAACAATACTAGTGGAATTGGGGATGCCAGCCACCAGGCAAATTTCCTCCCCTAACAAACATTGCTTTTTTCCACCTTTTTTATATGTGGTTGTTGTGTTTGAAAGTGCACACAGTTGCAACAAAATGCCACCTCCCTGCATTCTGTGTGAAAGGCACAGGTGGAAAATGCCATCACTGTGTGAAAGAAGCAAAGTACTTCTATTCATTGATCAAACTAATGCATTTGCCGTAGCAGAGGGATGCCTGACCCAGTGCCCTCACCCTTGTCTTAATAAGATTGAGATTTAATAAGATTTTCATGGTAAATTTGTGGTTTGTTGTCAGGTTTTTACAGCCACTAATTGCCCCAGAAACCCACACACAAGAATACTCAATGGTGGTAATAAAGCAGGAAGAGAGAGAGAGAGAGAAAAAAAAATCTCCTATTATGTCCTCAGCGCAAGGCTCGGTTGTTTATTTGACGGATGGTAATAGCATGGAAAATGTTTCCCTAATAGTCAATAAAAAGAGCTAGGAGATTCTGCAAAGGAAGTTTGAGAGATTGAGGCGTGTTGCCTAAAAAGTTTGCACAATCAGAAATATGTAAATGCTTCACATCCCCCCATGAGACGCCATATTGGTTTTATCATTTACACTGTGACAAAGTTTTAAGATTTTTTTTTCCTAGGAATTAGTTGTAAGCTCTGGGATGGTAATAGCTTTAGAAATGCAAATAGACCATTTATCCTACAAAAAAGGATACTCACCAGTTATACTGTAGCTTTCAAGTTATTAATGCATGAGTGTGCTATATTTATTTTTATAACCTGGTAATGAACCTGTTTTCCTCTCTTGGGGTATTTACTGCTACTTAAATCGACAGAAATAATTGCATGAATTTTACAGTAACATTACAGGAATTTACAGTACCATATCTCCACAGTAACTTACTGTAATTTCACAAATGAGATTTTATGGTTAATTACAAAAAGTTACCATAATTTCGCAGCAGATTTGAGTGAATTAAAATTGTGTTATTTCCTATAATTTCATTCCTGTAACTTTACAGTTAATTACACTGTTTTAACTGCAGAATTACAGTGCCTTGTACATAAATCAGAGTAAATGCCCTGTAGGTTTACATATTTACTGAAAGTACAGCAACTGTTAGCCAGTATTTTTTTGTGTGCTTACAATGCTGCAAATTCAACATGTTATCTGTGAACTTACCACACCATCTGAGGAGTTAAAAAACAAGATAATAGATGGGCGACAAAAGAGCAGCATTGAAAATAGCCAATGTAATGTATACTTGAACTTCTTTAACTACCAAACAGACAGCTCTCATGGTATTGCTGTACCAACAAGACGTATGACCAACTAAAATGTGGACAATGTAGACACTTGCTAAGAAAGCCCAAAACTTAAACCCAGACCACTTTTTGGCTTGTATATTTTTACTTTGTCACTGGAATTAAAAACAAATTCTGACCTCATATTGACTGTTTATTTACATGGTATCAGTATAGAGCTATACCACCCCCTCATACGTCATCAGCCTGATTTTATATATTAGCCTGGACTTTACAATGCAGTGGAAATGTAAAGAACACAGGGCCACTGCAACCTTTTGGCTCCAGAAACTATAGTTATCAGGAACTAAAACTTCCTGATGTAAACAAGCTTACTAAGAGGCGAGCTCATCACTTGTGAGTTGATGCTTCGGACACATCTCTTCTGGGACTTGGAGCCTTTTTCTGTGTTCATGTCTAAGAAGCACCTGTAAACAACAAGCCTTAAGTTGAGGTTTGTTTGTATCTAATAGAATGTCTTCTTGAAAGAGCAAAGAGATGGAGTGATATACATTTTATACTTCCCAGCAGTTTAAGTTAGTAGTTAGATGTTGTTTGAAAGCTCAAAACAGTGTAACTGTTCCAATACTTTTTGGATGAACTGCAGGGTACATGACCTATCCACTGGATACTGAATATGCAGTTGCTTGCACACACTGCTGCTTCATGACCATGACCATGACCATGACCATGACCATGATGTCTGTCAGTCCAAAGCAGGCTTAATGATGTCACCTGAAATGAAACGGTCATTCTTTTATGAAAGGGAGTGTATGGTTTATTTATAGAAGCTAGCAATATCAACATGAAATCCAGACATCTAGAGTACCTTGGACAACCAGACAAGGTGTGCTCCACTGTGGTCTGCACATCAGCAGCTGTAGCACACAACTGTAAAGCACAAACACAAGCTAGCACACATTAACATGATTAACTCCTTTGGAATGGCAGAATATAATGCAGTAGTCTAAAGGCGTCACCACTTACATTTTGTATTTTTAATAACCTGCATCTTTCTATAGCTTGACTGTTGTCTTGGCTCCTTAAAGTATTCCAACAGCAGCAGGAGGACACATGCAGCCTTATTTCAAATGTCAAGATCAAAACCTGTCAGGACCTCCTTGATCCCATGATGATGGCCATGGTTCTAGAAGTATCGCAGAAATGTACTGCCTGTGTTGTTTGGGCCCTCCTGGAACCAGATGACTATATAGCAGAACATAGTTGAATAATTCAGGTGTGCGGCTAAGCACCATCCTGCATGGATGGTCATGCCCCTCTGCATAGTACGCTACGCACCCAAAATGTACCTTTACTGTCCAAATGGGCCAAGAACCAGATAATGGACTAATTAAACAATGACAACGAGGACCCCCTCCCAAAAAAAAACAAAAAACGATGCTAACATTAGCTACATAGCACCTAGCTTAGCGCCTCTCGCACACAATGCAGATAGCTGCTTAGCTAACGTTAGCAGGAAAGAACATTACTGTTAACAAGCTAATGTTACTATTAGCTGGCAGGCATAAACCAACACAACAAGCTCGGTTCATTTCATGCATACAATCTTCACCCATTTACAATAAAACATGACGTCACCTTTTTGCCAAATCGGACCCATTTAGGTTTCAAGAAAAAGGGCGGGCTCCGTCGTTTGGCAGTCCGGAAAAGCTCCTTCTTCTTCTTCTTCTTCTTCTTCTTCTTCTTCTTCTTCCCTCTCACTTTAACGTCACAGCGCCACCCGCTGTACAAATATGTCTTTGATTTTTCTTTTTTTTTACAGTTATTTGCTGTGACATTACACTTACACACTTTAAAATGCTGGGGTACCAGTTATTTGTTGTAATATTACAGAGGATTTTTTTACTGTTAAATGCTGTAAAATCCTGGTAATATTTTACAGTGTAACTTGGTCGTTTTACCTCTGCCAAGTGCAAATCCTTCCCTTGAGTTTATTTACTCACATTTATTTTTATGAGGGTAGACATTACTGCAGCTAACAATAACAAAGCAAAAAGATGCACGTCAACGCGTTTCTGTTAAAGTGCACCCAAGGAAGGAAATTGTCACTGTGTAGGAAAAACGAAGTATGTGCACTCGTGTTTTGAGTTTTCTAACACACTACACTTAATTTGCTATTTTATGGCAATTCACATAAATGTATCTTGCCTTTTAAGACAATATTGACTGTGTACATTAAAATGATTTTATGCAGGCTCTGACTTTTTTACCTCAACAAACTTTCCATCTTCATTGTATGACTTTTCTTTTTTGACCCTCTAGCGTAAGCTTAGTATCTCTGCTTTATGACAGCAATTACTGTTTTTTTATTTTATATTCCCCACTTTGATCAGTTTTGACCTATCTAACAGAAACCTCGTATCTCCATTTTATGCCAATTTTTCCTTTTTTTCATAAACTTTGTATTTACGGGCCGCAGTGGCTCAGGAGGTAGAGCATGTGGTCCAGAAACTGGAAGGTTGCTGGTTCGAGCCATGCTTCCATCCAGCCACTGTTGGGCACCTTGGGCAAGACACTTCACCCAGTGGTGCGCAGACTGGTGAAGGGATGTGAATGAATGTTTGGTGGTGGCGCTTAGGGCAGCCCCAAGAAAGCTGTGGCTAAGGATGTAGCCACACCAGGTGTGTGACTGTGGAGTGAACCCACAAGGGGTTGAATGTACCCTTTGGGTGATACATTGTTGTTATCATTTGCACTTTACAACAATTTTACTCATTTAACATCACATAAACTTTAACTGTGTTTTATGACAATGTTTACTTATTTACTTCACAATTGTAACTTCATAATATTGAATCATTCATTTTTTATGCTGCTTATCCTCATTAGGGTCGCGGGTATGCTGGAGCCTATCCCAGCTGACTTCGGGGGGGTGGCGGGGTATAATATACATTATATATATTATATAATAATAATAATATAAAAAATTATACATATCCTTTATGATATAATACAATTTGAATCTTTGCTTTATTACAATATTGAC
>QODF01000021.1:474068-485624 GCA_024372805.1 Oostethus manadensis
CCCCCCCCCCCCCACCCCCCCACCCCCATCCACACACACACACACACACACACACACACAAGCAGCTTTCGGGTTTTTCAGTTAATGTTGAAAATAATGCCAAAATCATGCCTGGGTTTGCTTGTGTTTTCTGGTCGGTGTACAACATGGCACTTGTCTTGATGTGTTAAGGGTGCGCAATTGGGCAATTAGTTGAAAGGGGGGTGTCCAAAAATAAGAGTGTCTGCGGTTGACACACAAAACTATTTTGTACAAACATTTTTGTTTCTACGATTTGGCAATCCTGTGAATGGCTAAACTAATATTTAGTTGTATAACCACAGTTTTTTATAACTGGTTCACGTCTGTGTGGTATGGAGTCAACCAGCTTGTGGCCCCTTTCAGCTGTTATTCCACTCCAAGATTATTTAACAACATTCCACAGTTCATTAACATTTCTTGGTTTTGCTTCAAAAACAGCATTTCTGAGGTCATCCCACAAGTTCTTGTTTGGATTAAGATCGGGGTATTAGGCTGGCCACTCCTTAACGTTCATTTTATTGGTTTGGGTCCAAGATTTTGCTGGTTTACTAGTGTGTTTGGAGTCATTGTCTTGTTAAAACACACTTTTCAATGTCCTCTTTAGTATAAGGCAACATGACCTCTTCAAGTATTCTGACATATGCAAACTGATCCATGATCCCTGCTATGTGATAAATATGCCCAAGACCACAGTAGGAGAAACATGCTCATATCATGACGCTTGTACCACCATGCTTCACTGTCTTCACTGTGTACTGTGGCTTGAATTCAGAGTTTGGGGGTCATCTCACAAACTGTCTGAGACCCTTGGACCCGAAAAGGACAATTTTACTCTCGTGAGTCCACAAAATGTTCCTCAATTTCTCTTTAGGCCAGTTGAGGTGTTAAGTTGAGGCAAATTGTAACTTATTCTGCACATGCCTTTTTTTAACGAAGCGACATTGTGAGGGATTCTTTTAAAAAGATCATCTTCACGCAGACGTCTTCTAACTGTCACAATACTTTAAGGTAACTCCTGGAGCTGATCATTAGCTGAGCCTTTGCCATTTGGCTATTTTTCGATCCATTTTGATAGTTGTCTAACTTTTTCTGCTACGTGTCTCTGTTTTTTCTCTCCATTGTAAGGCATTGGAGATCATTTTAGCTGAACAACCAAACAATTTTTGCACTTTTTCGTAGATTTTTCCCATCTCCAATCAATTTTTTAATCAAAGGACGCTGTTTTTTAAACAATATCTTGAACAACCCATTTTCCTCAGGCTTTCATAGAGAAATGCACGTTCTACAAAGGATGGTTGCATCCTTAAATAGGGGTCACCTGATTCACACCTGTTTTTGCACAAAATTGATCACTGATTTAATGTCACACTGCTATTTTATAACACCCTTTTCAACTAATTGGCTGTAATTGAATCCTGGATCTTTTTAGAATCTACTGCACCTACTGGTAACTTGTTTGCCTTTTAGCAATAAAAATATACCAACAACACAATTAATCTGGTTACTCACTTATTTTATTTTGAACACTATGGCATTTTTGTCACTAAATGTCCTTGTTTGCATCCTATTAGCTTGCTATTACATGGAAGCAGAGCCAGTTTTCGCCCGTATATTATGTCTCTAAAATGTTACCACAAATAGTTTTTATTGTTTACAATTATAGTGTTTACATGCATAAATCAACTCTAAATGCATGAATATATGCATAAATGATGAATAATAAGGATAAATGAACATGTGAGGTTACTTTTATCTTCATTGAAGACGTGAATGTTTCCAAAGACACATGTAACAGCAAGATCAACTCGAACATCAACTTTGTGTGGTGTTTTGCTGTGAGATATTTCTTTAATTCAATAGTGTTTCCCACCTTCATTGTCAAAATGCTGCCACCTGCAACTTTCTTTGGGTTCATTTTTGTATACTTTGCAGCCTTGATCAAAAGAAAAGTAGAGACTTGAGCTGACAAACTTAATTTCATGAAATAACACACAGCAAAACACAAAGGTGGTGTCCGGGTTGATCTCACTGCCACATCGCGTCTTTGGCAGGAATTATGTCTTCAATAAAGGTAAAAGTAATCTTAAATGTAATCATTTCATTTACCATTCACTGTTTCGTGGTAGACTGTGGTCTATTATTAGTCAAAACATATTGAAATACAAGCAGTAGGAGTGATATGTAGTATTCTGGTGTCAAGGAGGCAGTAATGACACAAATACACTGCCTGGCCAAAAAAAAAAGTCACCACCAAAAAGTAAAGGTCATACACTCTAATATATTGCTGGAGTGCCTTTAGCTTTGATTACAACACGCATTTTCTGTGGCATTGTTTCTATAAGCTTCTGCAATGTCACAAGATTTGATTCTATCCAGTGTTGCGTGAATTTTTCACCAATATCTTGCATTGATGATGGTGGAGTCTGACCGCTGCGCAAAGCTTTCCCCAGCACATCCCAAAAGTTCTCAGTGGGGTTAAGGTCTGGACTCCATGTGTGAAAATGATGTCTCATGTTCCCTGAACCACTCATTAATTCATTCAGTTTCTATGCCGCTTATCCTCATTAGGGTTGAGCCTATGCTGGAGCCTATCCCAGCTGACTTTGGGCGAGAGGCGGGGTACACCCTGGACTGCTCGCCAGTCAGTCACAGGACACAGTTCCCTGAACCACTCTTTTACAATTTGAGCCTGATGAATCCTGGCATTGTCGTCTTGGAATACGTCCGTGCCATCAGGGAAGAAAAAATCAATTGATGGAATAACCTGCTTATTCATTATTATTGTTCAAAGCAATAGTAATTTGTTGACGGTCTCTAGCATGAACAGCCAGCCATAGCAACCAGTGGTTAGAGTAAGCCTAGAGGACTTTTTGGGTAGACTCAAACATGTTGGAATGAATGACTGCTGAATGATGCTAACCAGGGTTCCTCTTTACTTTTTTTTTTTTTTTTTACTTAAAAGGGTTTGTATGTGTTGTATGAATGTTGTCTTTTTTTTCTAACATAAACATTGTATCTTTTGCCTTTGATTGATTTTTGTAGCATGTTGAACTTTCCATTGGTTTTAAGCTTTTCTAACAAACTTTGTGTCTCCGCCCAATGTCAATTTTAACTTGACGTTTGTGGTATGATTTCATCAAAGACTTTGCTTCAAAACAGTTTTTTTTTATAGATTTGGGAAAACAATATAAACGTGATGAGTGTGAATGTTTGTTTGTCTATATGTGCCCTGCGATTGACTGGCGACCAGTCCAGGGTGTACCCCGCCTCTCGCCCAAAGACAGCTGGGATAGGCTCCAACATCCCCGTGACCCTAATGAGGATAAGCGGTATAGAAAATGAATGAATGAATGAATATAAACGTGAGGTGGAGTGTCATTGGATAGCGACAAAATGCGACTTGAAAAGTTCACAGATTTAACGTCATACAGTAGCTTCTTGGCATCTGGGGCCGTCTGGATTCCTTTTTGCATTCTGCATGGGATGGTGCTGATTAAAGCAAACTATTTCATTTCTCATTTGGACGCCGCTTCGCCTCTTTAGAGCGTCGTCTTTTTTTTTCTTTTTTTGCAAATCAAAGTCTGCTTCATCAAGAAAATGTTTTCATTTCTACTAATGATTCACAGGAAAGCATGAAATATTCATGTAGTCACGCGGTGTTTATATTGGCTGGATTTATCTTCAACGAGACGATTGGCACTCATGCAGATTGTGGGTTTGTGTCAAGACCAGTCGTCTGCATGGCCCGTCTTTGTGGTCTTTTTAGTCCATAATGACCTTTCTTCCTTGTCGGTGGAGTGGTGCTGACAGAAAATAACTGAGAACCACTGCTCTAAAGTCAAACATTCTAGTCAAACATTGTAGAATTGGACCACAATTTTTAGGAAAACTTTTGCGTTCTGATGTAATACCTCCTCTTACCTCAGCTCAGTGATCATCAAAGGATTAATAGGGGTTTTGCTTTTTTCTTTAGCTTTATTGATGCACGTCCCAGGTTGGATTAACTGTTAAATACAACAGAACATCTAATTAGAGTTGAATTGCACTGGTTCGGAATTTGTGCACAGTCTTTGGGAACAATAAGCGTCTAAAGCAGGGGTGCCCATTATCTTGCAATTGATCAATTGATCAGTCAGCTCCCCTCCAGATTTGCTCTTGCTGTTTTGTGGAAAAGATTACCTGGTAAACAGACGACTCCAGCGAAATGCAGCTTTCATCTTTATTATTCAGATTACAGATAAACCAATTTAGCAGCAAGATGTTCATATATACAAAATAACAAAAGTGATCTATTCACTTGTAGAGGCTAGCTGTGTAGAAAAAAAGCTGAGTGATGGCTCGGATTCGCGTCCTTTTAAAATGTCCCCATTGCTTTTTAATATTTGCCTTGACTTCGGCTGAATTGAATGACATACTACTCAGGGTATGGACTCAACTATTAAGGAATTATGTGTAATTACCTTTATTGCCATATTGAATGAATTATTGAATGATATCAACTGTTTTGATGGCCTGTGAATTTTGAAACTATGATTGTGAAACGCTATCCATTTTCTGTACTGCTTGTCCTCATTAGGGTTTGTGGGTATACTGGATTCTATCACAGCTGTCTTTGGGCGAGAGGCGAGGTACAACCTGAACTGGTCACTAACTAACTAACGGAGGGCACATATAGACAAACAAATAATCATTAGATAGATCTGGAGAAAGCTTATGATAGGGTGCCCAGAGAGGAATTGTGGTATTGTATGAGGAAGTCTGGAGTGGCAGAGAAGTATGTTAGAGCGGTGCAGGACATGTACGAGGACTGTAAGACAGTAGTGAGGTGTGCTGCAGGTGTGACAGAGGAGTTCCAAGTGAAGGTGGGACTCCATCAGGGATCAGCTCTGAGCCCCTTATTGTTTGCTATGGTGATGGACAGGCTGACGGACGAGGTTAGACAGGAATCTCCATGGACTATGATGTTTGCAGATGACATTGTGATATGTAGTGAGAGCAGGGAACAGGTGGAGGAGAAGCTTGAGGGGTGGAGGTTTGCCCTGGAAAGGAGAGGAATGAAGGTTAGCCGCAGCAAGACGGAGTACATGTGTGTAAATGAGAGGGACCCAAGTGGAAGAGTGAGGTTACAGGGAGAAGAGATAAAGAAGGTGGAGGATTTTAAGTACTTAGGGTCAACAGTCCAGAGCAATGGAGAGTGTGGAAAAGAGGTGAAGAAGCGTGTGCAGGCAGGCTGGAATGGGTGGAGAAAAGTGTCGGGTGTGATGTGTGATAGAAGAGTTTCAGCTAAAATGAAAGGAAAGGTGTACAAAACTGTGGTAAGACCAGCGATGTTGTTTGGTTTAGAGACAGTGCCGCTGAGGAAAAGACAGGAGGCAGAGCTGGAGGTAGCAGAGATGAAGATGCTGAGGTTCTCTTTGGGTGTGACCAGGATGGACAGGATCAGGAATGAGCACATCAGAGGGACAGCACATGTTAGAGGTTTTGGAGATAAAGTCAGAGAGGCCAGACTGAGATGGTTCGGACATGTCCAGAGGAGAGATAGTGAATATATTGGTAGAAGGATGCTGAGTTTTGAATTGCCAGGCAGGAGGCCTAGAGGAAGACCAAAGAGGAGGTTTATGGATGTAGTGAAAGAGGACATGAAGGTAGTTGGCGCAAGAGAAGAGGATACAGAAGACAGAGTTAGATGGAGGCAATTGATTCGCTGTGGCGACCCCTAACGGGATAAGCCGAAAGGAAAAGAAGAAGAAGAAGAACAGTTTTGATGATCTCATTCACACTGTAAATAATCCATCCATCCATCCATATTCCTCCGCTTATCCGGGTCCGGGTTGCGGGGGCAGCAGCTTCAGTAGGGAGGTCCAGACTTCCCGGTCCCCAGCGACCTCTTTCAGCTCCATCGGGAGGACACCAAGGCGTTCCAATGCCAGCTGTGAGACATAGTCCCTCCAGCGTGTCCTAGGTCTTCCCGGGGGCCTTCTCCCGACTGGGCATGCCCGAAACACCTCACCAGGGAGGCGCCCGGGAAGCATCCGGACTAGATGCCCGAGCCACCTCAACTGGCTCCTCTCGATGTGAAGGAGCAGCGGCTCTACTCTGAGCTCCTCCCGGATGGCCGAGCTCCTCACCCTATCTCTTAGGGTGAGTCCAGCCACCCTACGAAGGAAACTCATTTCCGCCGCTTGTATCCGCGATCTCATTCTTTCGGTCATGACCCATAACTCATGACCATAGGTGAGGGTGGGAACGTAGATCGATCGGTAAACAGAGAGCTTTGCCTTCCGGCTCAGCTCTCTCTTCACCACGACGGTCCGGTACAGCGACCGCATTACTGCAGATGCTGCACCGATCCGTCTGTCGATCTCACGCTCCAACCTTCCCTCACTCGTGAACAAGAACCCGAGATACTTGAACTCCTCCACCTGAGGCAAGACCTCACTCCCAACCCGGAGGGTACAGTCCACCCGTTTCCGACTGAGAACCATGGCCTCGGATTTGGAGGTGCTGAGTCTCATCCCAGAAGCTTCACACTCAGCTGCAAACCGCTCCAGTAAACGCTGAAGGTCACAGCCTGATGAGGCCATAAGGACCACATCGTCTGCAAATAGCAGAGACGAGATCCTAAGGTCACCAAGCTGGACTCCCTCAACACCTTGACTGCGCCTAGAAATTCTGTCCATAAAGATTATGAACAGAATCGGTGACAAAGGGCAGCCTTGGCGGAGGCCAACGTTCACCGGAAACAAGATTGTGATTATTTGTCATTACACTAAATATTTATTTTTGTTATTCTTCTACTCAAAGGAAAACTGCACTTTTTTTAGGAATTTTGCTCATCATCCACAATCCGTGAGAGAACAACACGTCTTTCTCTTTTCTGTGTGTCCAAGATAGCCGCTTGTGCTGGCAATTTTTCACGAACCCTGCGTGCAATGGGATTCACCTATTCAACCTATAAAGCGCTAAAACACATCTGGACCGGCATGACTTGGTGGTGTAAATGTGGAGTTTGACCAGGCCATGCCGATGCCAAGTATATTTATTTTCTTTCTTCGCCAACTCAGTTGTCTGTCTGTCCTTTTTATTTGTATCTCTCACTGGTTTCTTCTTTCTCTGGATTTCTTACTGTCCTCACTATTCTCTTTATCCTTCTGTCTCATTGGTGTCTCTCTACTTTCTCCCATTTCTCACTCATCTGGTGGTCCTCTTTATCTCATCTGTTTTGTCTGTTTCTGTATTTAGAGTCGCAATGCTTGGCGGCTGTAATGCACACATTTCATTTTGTGAGAAGGATCATGTGGGCTGGCTTAACTCGCATGCAATTTGTCAGTGGATTTTCTGATCTGATCAACCAGTACCTTAAGGTCTAAAAAAAAGAAGCACTATATTTTTTTAAACTATAGTTCCAGGTCCGCACAGGACTGTGTCTGGGTTAGTACTTGAACCACGGCCTGCCAGTTAGTGACCGTTCTATACCAATATATTATATACCAGTATACCTCTCACAGTAAATTTTGCTGTACATATGAAGAAACGATGACATACAGGCAAAGAGTAAACAGTATTACTTAACATGTTACACAACTTCACCTCTTGTCAAACCATTTTCCTGATGGAAAATGTTGCAAGAATTTACTTGTGAGACAGCGCCCTCTGCTGCATCAGACCACTTTCTATTTAAGTTACCATAAAGAAATGCAATTTAAGGCAGAGAAAATAAACCTGGGAACAGGGATCTGTTGTGTTTGTTGTATTTTTCTTATTTTCTTTTGCAAATTTTGTAAATTCCAACAAAATTGGAGGGACAGTCCTCATGGAACGGTTTGACTTAAGAGCTTCCACTGTTTACAAAGAACAATGCTTTCCCATATGACTACTGCACTTGCTCCTTATTCTTCATTTCCTAGTACGATCTGTAGTATCACATTGTTTTTACTCACTTATCATCCAACTGTGTTTCTGTCAACTATTTAACTTCTTCGTCAATTATTGTACACGCATTATTTTATTTACTATAAAGGCTTCTTTATGTTGATTCTCAAATTGTAATAATACTTGTACTTTGTTGTAACACATTGTTATACTGCCTTATCATTGTCTTATGTTATTTTAGAAATGGATGTTGAATAAATGTATTAGCAATTGCTGTAAAATAAAGAGGGAGTAAGATTAAATATGCTCTGCTTCTTCCTACTCTTTATTTGGACATGTGGAATTGTGAACTTTAATATGTGATGTATTTCAGTGTAACATATATGCATGTTCAAAATACTATATTAAACCATTATCATTACCATCACTATAGTAACAAATGATTAAATCAGCATTTACGTTGTTATTTTAGGTGGCATTGGTGCAACAGAATATGGTAATATTATTGGGAACCATGGAGCAGTATGCACATGCTCATTCCTCCTTTTTAGAATAAATATGTATTTGTGAAGAGGGAAAGTCATGTTTTTTTTCCATTTATAAGGCCCCAGGTGTTGACAGAGAAACAAATCTGCAAGCTTGTGATCTCCTTTCACGTTGAATCACTGTTATGTTATGACAGCAAGTGATGGAGAAGACCAGAATAACACACTTGTCACACAAACATGCACACTTTCAGGCAAATTGGGTGAAAAAAAGAAAATAAAAGTGTGTTCATGTGGAAGGGAAGTAGTTGAGATGTCAATAAATCAAACACAAGTATGCAGCAAGGACGTTTGCCAATTTGCATGCAATGTTTACGTTTCTCTGAAATTAAATTCATTAAATCTTTAAATGAAGTCTTACTCTGATTAAGTAATTGCAAATAATTATTCACAATCAGCGCATTAAGCTAATTTTGAATCTTGAACTGTACGCAAGTTGCCATATAAGCATTCATGATATGCACGCTCGAACGGCTGTGCAATTGGGCAATTAGTTG
Source organism: Oostethus manadensis (assembly GCA_024372805.1). NCBI lineage: Eukaryota > Metazoa > Chordata > Actinopteri > Syngnathiformes > Syngnathidae > Oostethus > Oostethus manadensis. Next base: position 483,004 of record QODF01000021.1, read on the forward strand.
AAAAGGGTGTGTTAAAAAAATAAATTAACTTCACACAGACGTCTTCGTCCAGGCTGTCTTTGATCATCCTGGAGCTGATCTTTGGCTGAGCCTTTGCTATTCTGGTTATTCTTCGATCCATTTTGATAGTTGTCTTCCGTTTTCAGCCTGGTTGTGCTCTCCATTTTAAGGCATTGGAGACGCACCTCTTCATAAATTTTCCCTCTGTTCTTCTGAAGAATGTCTTGAACGACCCATTTTCCTCAGTCTTTCATAGAGAAATGCATGTTCAACAAGTGCTGGTTTCATCCTTAAATAGGGACTACCTGATCCACACCTGTTTTTTCACAAAATTGATCGCTGATCACTGTTTAAATGCCACACTCCTATTTTCTTTATCACACCCCTTTTAACTAATTTCCCAGTTGCACAGCCTTAAGTGCATGCATATCTCTAATGCTGGGTCTTGTTTTCTGAGAATCTACTGTACCTAGTGGCTTGCCATGTAGCAATAAAAATAGGCTAATAACAGTGATTAATCCGGTTAGTCATATTGGACTGCTATTCTTTTGAACAATACTGTTTGTTGAGTTTAAAAATGGAGGACGGCGGGTAGTATAGGTGGTGTTTGGGATTGGATGTGTGCATTCAGGGGTGGAGAAAGGTGGAAGTCATGATGGGCTTTGTGGGGTTTCCTCTTGATCTCACTGGCTCTTTGTGAGTCATGTATATTGAATACAGGAGTGAACACATTTATTAGGGATTAGATTAGAGTGTTTATGGGAAGGGTTTAGGATTAAATTAGCTGTGATTCATTTGACTCATTTTCAGACATGTTGGATTGTGGAATTGTTACAAGATGTATTCCGATGTAACCTTGTATGCATATTTGAAATAAAACAACCCATTTGATCAAAACAGGGGTCCGCAACCTCTGAGCCACGGGTCGGTACTGATCCATGGGAGGGGTGAAACTGGGTCGTGGAGAACTTTCATAGGACCCTATGAAACCAGTTTTATTCTTTTCTGTTTTGTTTTGTAGAATTGTTTTTATTTATTTTGTTTTACATTTTACACATTTTTACCAGCAATGTGTGCGTAATTTCTGGGTTAGTGAATAAAAGGTCAGTTAATTAAGTGCAAAAAACATGTACTGATGCCGTGTATCCGTGAACAATTTAGCCCAGTAATTGAGAAATGGATGGAGCCTGTCCAACTTTTCTAATGGGTGCCTGTTCTAAGTCTGTGCTTGATTAAGGAAAACTAATGCCATTCCAACTGCATATGTAAGATAGTTTTATGACACACTTATTTTGTTTACTGTTAGACATGTATCAAACTGTGCTATTATTTTGAAGGCCGGAAGGATGTTCTGTGTGTGGGAAAGTATCTTTACGGCTAACGCGCTAAGTGCAAAAATAAACCCGTATGAGTGCAGATGAATTCAACTTAAGCTACTTTGACAAAGGAGAGGTGAGCTATTTTTATTTGACTGGCAGCGTTTAAATTGTACTTTATTTACCAAGCAGATCTCCACTCAGTATGGTCTTTTTTTTTTTTGCCGGACCTGACCTGAAAAGGGACGGGTTGGGGGGTGGGGTGGGGAATTTAAGAAAGGGTGCAGAAGAACCTCAAACATATTTCAACCATATTATAAACAACCATGATAATCACAATTTCAGCAACAACCAGAACAGTCACAGAGCATAATGAGCAAAAATACAGGGGAAAAAAAATTTAAATAATAATAATACTTATATATACTGTATATAATACTACATACTGTGCACATACACATATCCATGCAGTACATACATTCATACACACACATACAGTGTGCATATATATGTATACACATACATACACATGTACTAATAATGATAAACATACAAGAAAAACAATGAGAAAAGGAACAGAACCTCTTGAACAATGACCATCCAGATGACACGTGCAACAAATCTACATTAAATCTACATTACTCTGCAGTGACAGGATAACTGCATCAGAGTAAAACAGAGAATGAGGGGATGTTTGTGGTGAATACAGCCATGCATCCCAAACCACACTCCCTCCAAAAGCGAGGGTCCGACTAGGAAGACGCCGGAGCACAGCCCGCCAGCAGGCTCCCTATAGAGGGGAAGGCCCGACCCCGCCCCCCCAAGAGGCAACCTCGAGTCCACTCCAAAGAGGTGCAAGGGAGACCCGGCCGGACTCCACTCGGCACCTGAGCAAGGGCCACAAGGGGGGCCCGGGAGCCAACCGCCGGAACACCCGCCGGGGGCCGGCCAGCTTCGGGGCAGGACAACCGCCCCCGGGCCCAGAATCCGCCCAACCCCCCAAAGCAGGGGCTATACTCAACACCCCGGGAGCTCCAGGCCGCCCCAGACACAACTGCCGCGGGCCATTGTCTTCCCCGACACCAGAGGCAGGCGCCTGTAGAGGGCCCATGGGTTTACACCCCCACCCCCCCACACACACACACACACTGCAACCACCCTGTGCCCCGTCCACCCCACCCCCAGTGCTCACACACCCCAGCCCCAGTACCCACACCAAATCCTCTTCCCCCACTCACACATTCCAACACGCATACACCCACACACCTACATTTTCACATATGCACCTGGATGTGCCACCCCCCC